>BMAF01000001.1:1320355-1582855 GCA_014132575.2 Gasterosteus nipponicus
GCCAGCGGTTGTTAAAACATGAAGCCGCAGATCCTCGCTGTTCCATCAGGAAACGCTGTTCGTGGGTCGAGCTGAGTTTACAGTTGTAGATGTCTTCGCAAACAATCTTCGAAATCCACGTAGGGCAAGTCGCCGATGACGCCGCTTAATCTCTAGTTAGCAGCAGACTTTGTCACCGCCGCGACGCCGCCGCCAGGACTGCCTGAATGAACACGCGCGCCTCGGCTAAATGTCAGTCGATTGCGCTTCTTCAGGAAATGAACTTCGTCGACGCAATTGGTTCATCTTCGACGCTCGCCGCCTTTTCCTGAGCATTCAAGAACCTGAGGCTTTGTGCCATATACCGCATCACCGGTATCAACGATCTACTGGCACGCGCCGTTAAAACGCCCCGGAACGCCGCGCGGTATTCAAATGAGGTCCGCCAGTCTGAGCTGATTTGATTTGCAAATGCTGATCTATTCGCCGTCGGGCGTACCGGGCTTCTTGTTGTGAAACAGCCTGGTGGCGTCGCCCGGCCAACAGTCAGTGTCTCGCACGCCTCTTCCGCAGAATATTCACGTCCCAACAATTTTACAAGTGAGCAGTGCCACACGTGCCACCAGTCGCCAACACCTACCTGCCGCCAAGTCCGCGCCGCCAGCAGCCGAATCATCCTGCCTTACACACACGCTTGGTGCAAATGACAATACGTCCAGCTATCTTCCAGTCTCACCATCGAAATAGCCGAGAGCACACTACGCTTCTCGATCGGCGCCTATCTCGCTCTCTGCGGGAGACGGGCGTCTTTTTCCGAATAGAATCTTCTTCCGCCGACACATATTTCTGCCAATATTTAGCAATCGGCATGAATTGTGCTTCCTTCAAGCACACCAGATCCTTCCAGAGGCGGCGCGTTCAACGATCTTCACGCGTACGCCACAACGATGGCGCAGCAACAAGACTCACCAGCACGACGCCACGAACTACGCTTTACCTCAACATTACATCCTCGCTTATTCATTTCCGAATGAATGCACTGCTCGCAACGCCAATATGCTCACTCTGCAGCCGTGATTGAAGACGGAGGCTTGAACACCTCGTCGCCTGGCGGCGGCTACTTGCACCACTTTTGCGGTGTTTATCTCGTTAACCAGAACTTGCCTATGAGGGAATGCTGTATATTATTTAACGTGCGTGTGTGCAACCCGCGCGTGCGGTTACATCTCCTCCATTCCGTCATTGCCACTGAACGCCGGGCGAAGAGCAGACTTGCTCAGACAGTTTCAGAGCTCACGACACGCGAGAGCCGCCTGGCTCCGCACCAAGAAAGATTCGGCTGTCAACAGGCGACGACGCCGCACGCCGTCTGCAGCCGCAGGACGCTTCGACAAGGTGAATTTCAGCCACCTTACACAAGGGGAAGCCTTTCTGTCCGCGCTGAGTACACCTTGGGACTCGATATTCGGCCGATGATGTCTCACCATCGCCCATAACGCGGCGATTACGCCTGACAGCCACTGGACATGTCGGCGCGCTGCTTGACTCCCGCACATTCATTCATTTCACCGCAGCATTTGACGTTACACCACCATGAAATAGTTCTAGTCCTCGAAAGAGGTTGTGATATGCGTTAGCGATAATATTAGCTCGTCACAGATGTACCAATGTCATTGTTGAGCATAACGCGTCACCACCAGCCGGCGAAAAGAAAGATCGTCTTCACGTCATCTAACAGATGCTCAACGCATTCTTCCACTCACCAACCATCAGTCACGCCACTCGACAAATAAAGCTTTCATCCACAGTTTGCAATGCAAAAGAAAGAAAGACCTTTAAAGGCCTTCAAATAAAATGCGCTTTATTTGAGGGTTACCGCCGTCGCCTGTCAAGTTAACGAAGCTGCGTATCACCGCTCGCCTGACATTGGGAACACGCTGGTCTTCGCTGCATACCAGACGGTCTCAGCCTTATCGCCAGATTATCGGCTTAGAGGAGACCTGAGGGCAACGCGGTCGAAACGCCGAACGCAAAGGGCAACTTAATTAACGGGTGGCTGGGTAGCAACCATTCTATCAGCACGCCGGCGCCAGCTTGTCATACCACGCGATCGCGGTATGTCGCTGCGAACATTAACCAAACTACTTTCGTTCCTCTCTGCTCGCGCCGGTGACTCGCGACCGCTATAACACCGCCGCTGAATGACCGAGGTACTGTAGTTTCGATGCCAGAGTCAACGGAGACTCTTGTAACACGCCAATAATTAACTAATGAGGGATCTTCTGTGAAACACACCGCAAACGCCATCGCCCAGGCGGTTCAAACTGAGAACGCTCCGAAATTGAGGACCACCTTAGCCAACTTCGATCAAAACATAATGATTAATTACCTTATTTAACTGTATCACATTCGCAGCAACGCCTTCTACGGCTATGACGGGGACCGTCAAAAGCCGAAAGGAAAGTTTCACGCCGCTGTTGTTTTTCGACAGCAGGAGACGGTGCGCCAGGTCCCATCGCGAGGCGCGCCCGTCGCCACATATCCACGCCCACCAGCTGCCGGTCAACTTACTGCCAAGATGGTTCAGCTACCGTAGAGAGGTCGCCGTCACTCACCACCGATCCATACTATAAGGCACTGTCGCTTTTTTTTATAAATAAAGGCTTGAGTGAGTATATTTGCTTATCAAATACAGAGGGCGCCCCGCGAGCGATCCATTGGCGAAAGCCCATTGTTTTATTGTTCGCCTGTTTACTGTTAGCCATCACCACGTTTTCGCATCGCTTTACATTAATCTCACTAAAATCGACAACTATTTATTTACTGTAAATGACTTCGCCTGCAAAAATTCTTTCGCGGTTCAATCAGTCAAACAATCGCTGCTATGAAATTCTTCTTTCACATCGGTCAATAGTTATATTATATATTATATTATACATATAAATAACTATTTATCTCAGGAATTCCATTTGTTTCATTTCGAGGTAGCCTCGACGATCTACTTCGTTTGCGCCTGTGCTTCCTGACAGGGCGGGGCCGGTTCAGTTCTGCTGATCGCACCATGGCGTGTGGCGCAGGTCGCGAGCAAAATTCGAACAACACGCCAGCCGAACAAAGACGGGCGTTCGTTCGGAGTGAAACAGCCAGGGAGCGTCCGCTTGGTGTCGAATTTCGCTAACCACCAACTAAATTCGACCAAGAACCGGCTCCTCAAAGTTTATAAAGTAATCAATCAATATTTAATTCTTCAATAAAGGATTAACCGATCAGCAAGGGGTTGAGAGATTTACCAGAATATCAGAGTTTACACACTATATTATACAATATTATTGTTATTGCAACAGATTTTCTTTCCGTTTTGCACATTATCTAATCCACCGTCAATGTTACATTGGATACTGAGAATGATGTATTTGTCAGAATCTTTAAAATTGTTGAACAATGCGTATTTGAAGGCAGGATTACTCAATTGTGCCTCCAGGAACACAAACCACATGTTACGAAACAAATCAAGAGCTGTAATAGCAGTTATTTAACAAAATAAAACACCGAAATTCTGATTCACAGAAGTCCTTTACGAGTAAATGGCAGCCCATCTATACATCTGATGATCAGAATAATACATTGATATTTGGGCGGTGGAAATAACGCTTCTCCTGCTGTTTGGTCATATGAGCTCCAGGCGAACGATGCATCTTTAGTCAGATCCGAACGGAGACGCTGACAGGATCCGCAGACGCGACACGGAGACGCAAGAAGAATAGGTTTAGCAAGACAGGCTTCATCGCCGGGCAGTGAGCCGATCCGGAGGCGTAAGACGCTCAGTCGAGGGAGAAGGCAAACGTATTATTCATTATCCGGTGTACTTCTTTGCTGTCGGGTGGGCTTATGTAAAAGTGACGCATCTATTTTCCGGCTCTCGCCGCTCGGCTAGCGCCGCCGGGCGAGCCAACTGCCGGTCCGACGAATTTCCGTACCGCGCCGTTTCACGCGAGAGGGACCAGCGTGAAAGATCAGACAGCGCGGCGCTTCGCACTGCGAAGGTTCAGACCAGACGAGCCGCTCCAGTTCACAGCCTGAAACTGTGCTGGCAGTGGAAGAAGGTCAATACCAGTGTTTGGCGGAAACATTCGTGTTTATCCGCCACTAGCCAGGCTCAGGGGGCCAGCATCACCTAAACACGTCAGACGCGAATGACTTCCACAGGCACGTGCGTGCGTGTTACGTAAAACATCAGCTCCTCAGAGGTATTCAGCCACGGTCGCGGAAATGGACTCGGCGTAAACGTCTTATAAAAGCACAATTTTTCGAAAGATCCGACTTATCACATGAAGCGACGTCGCCTTCACACACTACAGGTGCTGGTCGAGCCGAACAAATTACTTGTTTACAAGCTGCTCTCGACGCTATTCTCCACTGGTGTTCCTCGACAAATATCGCCTGGCGGAGCAAGACATTTTATCAATGAGATGGTGATGACTATGATCACGTCACCAAATTCTTCCAAACCAACAGAAGATGAAGGATATTTATTTTGTGATTTCAGCTTGAGTTGTTTGTGTTGCAAGCTAAGAGCCAACATTATCAACGAGATCTAAAGGTAATAATCGCTCAGGGGTCATTTTAAATATGGCACGCCTCACGCAGCCAAACACACAAATACAAACACTCCGCGACTTCCTCGATAAGAGTTCCAGCACTTTGCTTTATTATGCTTCATTCTTTAACAAGATAACTAACTGGGTTTTATTTTCCAATCAATATTACGCTTGCTTGACGCTTCTTCCCGCGCAGTCAAAAACCATGGAAGGCTCGCTCTGGCTGGCGGGATCACACTGCTGAGGCTCAGAGATTAGAAACAGCCTCCACCATGCAGATCAGAGATCGCGGTGGAGGAACACGAAACAGATCAACACGCGTTGTTTTATGATCTACATTCAACTGTCCCAAAGGACACAGCAGCTCAGAGAATGCATGCTGTGCGCTAGTGCGTACCAGCAAGCAGAAGAGTTTCTGTGTTTTATATATTTAAATATATATATTAATATATTCTATATAAATATAATATATATATATAAATATAATATATATATATATAAATATATTCTATATAAATATATATATATTTATTATTTATTTTTTGTCTGGAACAATGTGGGTAAACAATTTCATGTTTTAAATAGTTTTAAAAGTATTTGTTCTTCACAAATAACACTTATAAAATATTTTTTGAAACATTTTTTATTTTCTCGAAACAAAATCTTCTTGAAATGATCCCTCGGAGTGTTTACAGTGGTTGTAGTTTGTACGTGCAATAATTTAAGATAATGCGTTTCTCTTATATTTAGTAGATTTTACATTTGATTGTGAACTTAAACACAGAAATGTAACAACGCAAAGATGCAGCGCACTCGCCCCGCACAGCATCACGTGTTCTCTGGGCTGCTGGCACCTTTCTGCCGATGTCCTTTGGTCAACAGTTGAATCTTCTCGTCATAAAACAAGCACGTGTGTGTCCACGTCTGTTTTCATTGTGTTCCTCCACCGCGACGCCGCTTTGATCTGCATGAATTATGGGTGGAGGGACGTTTTTTCTAATCTCTGAGCTTCAGCCGTAGTGATGACATCCACCAACCAAACGGGACGGTTACTCCATGGAGGAGTTGGATCTTTGTTTGCGCTGAGGAGGAGCGATAAACAGGCTGTGTGTTGGTTGGAAAATCGCTAAAGGGTTAGTTAGTTATCTTGTTAAAGGGTGAAGCCATAATAAAGCAAAAGTGCTGGAACTCTTATCCGGGAAGTCACGAGGTCCCGGTTTTATTATTTATTATTGTTTATTGGCCACGTGATTGAGGGCGGTAAAAAGTTCTTCCCGTTGAGTTTGTGCCCCCTTGGCTTTGTTCACATCTTCTTTTAAATGACCTAATTTGTTTTTTCTTCATTCTCCCGGTGTGATGTTTGCTGGCGTGTGCCTCGTTGTTTCGTCGTCCTCTCGTTGTTATTGTCTTGTTTCTTCGCTTGCAACACAAAACAAACTCAAAAGCAAAAATCTAAAAATAAATATCCTTCATAAATACAGTTAGTTTTTAGGTAAAAGCTATCGGAAGGGTTTATTTGGTGACTGACGGTCATGAATTAGAGCGTCATCATGCCTGCATCTCATTTTGATAAAATAATCTTTCTTTGCTTCCACCCGGAAGCCTTTTCTCTGACCTTTGACCTCTTTCTGTCGGGGACGCAGAGGTGGAGGCCAAAGGCGAGTCCGACCGGCTGTCCGAGGAGCAGCTGTCGCTCGTCGTGAACAAGGCCGAGCTGCTGAAGATCACCGACAAGCACCGACCCAGCGGCACCTGGGCCTTCTGGTACCCGGAGTCCCACATGGACCGGACGGAGCTGGAGGCGGGGCAGGAAGTGCGGCTGAAGACCAGAGGGAATGGTCCTTTCATATGTGAGCGTTGAGCGGTCTCGGGTGTGGATCTTTTCGAAGGAGTTGATCAGGAGCTCATTGGATTGCTTTTTATAAGACGGGCCTGTTTTCCAAAGCCGCCGGGGTCCTTTTCGGTTTCCACGACCCCGCGTTGACCTCCGTGGCTGGGAAAGTTTCCCATGAGGCCTCTAAGGGAGCTGATGTTTTACACGTTAGCTAACACACACACACACACACAGGGTGTATAGGCCACCCTGTGGGAAGTCACATTCCTTGTATGTCTGACGTGTTTAGGTAATAAATGACCCCTGACCCTGACCTGAGTAACATTAGCTTAATTAGCGAGATAGATTGCTACAGATGTTTCCATAAACACTGGTAATTCTATTTTTCTACATCCTTCCACTACCAGCACAGTTTCCAAGAGGATCTTGTGAGGCTGGTGGGCCGACCTCTGACCCTCTGGGGGTCCTGAGGGACGCTCGTTTCCTACATTAAAACCTCCCCAGTGCAGGAAATGACGCCCTTCTTTTTAACCCGTCCTGCGTTGGTTTGTCTGACTCTTTTCCCGCTGAATTCTGCCCCCTCCAGTCTCCTTGGCCACGGTGGACGGCGGCGCGGCGACCACGTGCAACTTTGCCGGAGACGAACGCGCCGGCGCTTCGTGGACCGACAAGGTTCTGGCCCACAAAGCCGAGGCGGGCGGCGCCGAGGCCCGGCCGGGACGGCGAGGGAGCCGGGGAAGACGAATGGGTGCGTCAAAACCTACCTCGCCCACCGCGGCCCAAATGAAAAGTACACGAAAAGGGGATAATGATAATAATACGTTTGCTTCTCCCTCAGGGTGACTGAGGGAAGCGTCTCGTCCTTCGCCTCGGATCCCGGCGGCCTGGCTGGACTCTCCCCGGCTCCTCGCCGGCGGTGGAGCTTCGTCCTCGTGCACTTTGGATTCGCTTGCTGGTTTCTTCTTCTTCTCTTGCCCGTCTCTCGTGTGCGAGTGCGATCCAGAGGGCGTACGAGGGGATCCTGTGCTGAGCGCCGGATGCTTCCTCCTGTCCGTTCCGGATCTATTTAAAGTGCATCTCTTAGCAGCCGTTCACTCCTACAGGCTCATATGATCTCTGCTGTTTCCAGACAACGAGTAGGATTTTAAAAAGGCGTTGATACGTTTCCACCGCCCCAAATGTATTCTAGGTCTTCTATCAACTGTTATTGTTCTGATCATCTAGTTATTATAGATATAGATCAGTTAATACCGGCTGCATTATGTTTACTCAATTAAAGGACTTCTATTGAATCAAATTTCAGTGTTTTATTTTTGTTAAATAACTGCTAGTACCATATAACGCTGATTTGGTTCCTTGATTACAACATGTGGACGTGTTCCTGGAACAATTGGGGGAATCTGTCCTTGGGCTCAGATTTTTAACCTTCCAAATACATTGATAACAATTTTAAAAGATTCTGACAAATACATGTTATAATTTATTCTCAAACATTTTCAAGTATCCAACTCTTAACATTGACGGTGGACCAGCGTCATGTGCAAAAACAACGGAGAAGAAATCTGTTGCAATAGCAATAATATATTGTATAATATAGTGTATAAACTACTGTGTCTTCACTGAGGTGCCACACGTCTCTCAGCACAACACTACGGATCAGTTGTCTTTATTGAAGGAATTAAATGTCCTATTGGTTGATTACTTTGTCGCTTTGAGGGGAGCCGGTTCTTGTGGAACTGGAATCGGTCCCGGGGGGGATTTAGTTGAGTTGGTTAGCAGGGAGATCTGTGAGGCACCAGAAACGAGATCTAAACGCTCCCTACGAAGCCGTTTCACTCTCGAACCACTGCAGGACGCCGTCTTTGTTCTCGCTGACCCACCGGATGTTGACCCGGGTTTGCTCGACGGCCTGCACCACCGCCATGGTGGCAGCACCCAGGTGGTAGTCCTCCCCGAAGCGCTCCAGCTGCGGACACACAAACAGACCCGGCCCACCCTGTCAGGAGCTGGAACGCAGACAGGTAAGATTCGTCCAGGGAAAACGCCTCAGGAAGTAGAACCAAATAGGTTCCGGAAGGTAAATAGTTAGTTATTAGCAGACCGGTGAGCCAGAGAGGTTTGCAAAATCAAGACAACCGATAAACCAGCGATTCCCCTGTGGGTAGGGGCTGGCCCCTGGTGGGCCAAGTGAAGGTACTGCAGGTGGGCCAGCTAAGAGTATTTTACAATAAATAAATAGTTTTTAACTTTCAATTTTTTCAAAAGTTTGAAATTAATGTAAAAATATTTATGATGCGAAACATTAGTTGATGAAGCACAAACAATTTAAACGGACAGATTAATAAAACAATAAGGCTTTTTCCGCCTGTCGTTAAACAAACGGGGCGCCCTCTTGTGGTATTAAAGTAAATATACCGTATTTTCCGCACTCCAAGGCGCATTTAAAAAGCCTTTAATTTCTCAAAAACGACAGTGCCTTTATATATATTATAATCCGAGCGCATCTTAACGGGAAAATAAGTTATTCTAAAAGCAGCTGAAGATTTCAGTGGTTAATTGACCATACTACTGTCAAAGAACAACAGCGAGACGAGGACTTTTGCTCGCGGATATTTGATTTTGGTTAAACTCTTAAGGTAATTTAATCATTATGTTTTGATCAGAGTTGTGGTTAAAGGTTCGGGTGGGCCGCCAAAGATTTTCAGATTTCAAAGCGTCCTCGAGTTTGGGAACCGCTGCGATAAACGATAGCGTGTTTTGTCTCCTTCCTCATACAGTCACGTGACAGAGAGACGTGTGATAGGGTATCAGGGTGTATCACCTCCCTCATTAGTTAATTATTGGCGTGTTACTGGAAAGAGGAGTCTCCCCTTGACGTCACTGCGCGGCCGTATTGTCATTTTGACATAATAAAAACATCCAAATACAAATTACCTCGGTCAGTTCAAACGGCGTGGAGAACCTGCGGGTCACTGCGTCCACCAGCATGACCGAGTCCCTGGAGACGAGCAGAGGGGGGGGGGACAAAGTATTAGTTTAGTTATGTGTGTTTACGCGACGCCGCCGATCGCGTGGGCCTCTGGTCACGGCACAAACAGCGCCAGGCGATAAGCACTGATAGAATGACGAGACCTTTGTACTCGGCTTTTTACAAGCCACCGTTAATTAAAGTTGCCCTCCTTTATGGCTTTTGTTCGAGCGACTCGACCACGCGTTGCCCTCAGGTCTCCTCCGCGCTGATAATGCAGCGATAAGGACGACCTGAGGACCACGGCCGTCCTGAGGCAGAGACGCTCTGGCGAGGCCAACGTGTTCCCAATGTCCAGGGCGAGACGGATCAGTTCCCTGGTCTGCACAGCGCTCGTTGGCCCTGACAACGGCGGCCCGGCGAGCCAACCTCCAAAATAAAGCTGCATTTTATTTTGAAAAGGCCTTTAAAAAAGGTCTTTTCTTTTCTTTTTTACATTCACAGACTGTGGATGAAGCTTTTAATTTGTCAAGTGAGAACTTGTGGCTGATTACGGTTAGTTAGTAAAGGCTTAACAAATTATGATTGAAGCTAACAATCTGTTAGATGTGTTTGATGTTGTGAGGAGGACGGCCATCTTTCTTTTCAACAGCTGGTGAACACGGTTAAAGTTCTCCAACAAGATGAAAGTGAGCATTAGATTTACATCTGTAACGAAGGCTAATGTTACATGTCAGCTAACACGCTTTATATCCACGAACACCAATTAACCTCTCGGGACTAAAATGGCGACATTTGAGCGTTGGCCTCTTGCCTTCCTGTTTAGTTTCATAGTGGTGAAACCCAACCACACAATCTCAAATGCTACTTGGTCGTGACTCGGAAATTGAACATGAATGAATGTCACAGGAGTCCAAAAAGCAGCCCACCACTGGACGTATGTCCAGTGCGCTCTGATGAAGTTCCAGGCCAGCGCTTGTCCCGCCACGTTCCTGGCTATGGAGCTGATGGTGGGACCAACATCCATCCGACGAATCTTCTCAGGGTCCAAAGTGTACTCCAGGTATCTGCGAGATAAAGAAGGAGCTTCCCTTTGTAAAAAGATTGTGGCTGGGATTCACCTTATCAGAGGCGCGTCCACGCAGACACGAGTTGTCGTGCACGCACGTCAGTGGCGGTAAAACAACCCGCGATGGCGTGTTTCACCTGTTGAGCAGCCAGATCTTCTTGGTGCAGGCCAGAGCCTGGCCGAGCTGGTCCCTCTCCGCGGTGTCGGTGGAGCTCTGAAACTTGTCCCAGGCAAAGTCCCACTCTTCCCTCCCGCCGGCGGCCAGGGCTTGGCAGTAGATCACAGAGCGCAGGATGGGGGGGATGCTGAACCACACACACGCAGACACACACACACACACACGTTATCTCTCCCAGCATTCCCTCACTTAAGGCCAAGTTCTTGAGTTCTTACAGGGAGTCAGAATCTCTCACGTTTTATATCAATATCAATTATTGACTTCATTCACATGGGACACTTTCTTCTTTGTTTCAGTGACCTCAGATCTTAAAGTGACGAGACATCGACTGCACTCATTTTTTGTCCCCCCTGTATGGAATTATTGACATTTCTCATGTATGCCCAAGTAGTGTTCATACATCTTTTCTTTCCTATGGCCATTTACAGTTATCTGCGGCGCGGCTCGTCCGTACAATACCAACTGATGAAAACACAGGAAGATAATCGATGTAGAAGATAATAATTCCTTGCATGAGGTGTCTCTCTACTTTAAAGTTGCACCGGGATCCCAAAAAGATGGAGGTTTTGCTTTTTAATTTCTCGTTCAGTAAGAACGGGATGGCGTTCCTCGTGGTCAGTGGAGCGCCTGGTCGTGCATCGAGTGCAGCTTTAAAGATAAACACCACAAAGAGTGGTACAAGCAGCCACCACCAAGGAACAACAGGGAGTGATTCAAAGCCTCCTACCGTCACTAAATCACAGCTGCAGAGTGAACATAATGAAAGACGTTACAGGCAAGTGCATTCATTTCAGAATGAATAAAGCAGGATGTAATGTTGAAATTAAAAACGCTCGTTCAGTAGCGTCGTACTGGTTAGTGCCGTTGCTCGCCATCCAGTTGGCAAACATGCCCGTCGCCATCTCCACGCATTCTGGGAGTCCGTTGGAACACGCCACCTCTATGGCGAGGATCTGGGTGTGCCTTGGAAGGAAGCACAATTTCATTTCATATATAAGTGTACGAGTACTAAATAATGGCAAATATAATGATGACGTCCGCTTGGAGAGATTCTATTCAACTCTTTGGAAAAAAAAAACCCTTGCGTTGACATATTTCACCGTCTCCACTGCCAAGAATGAGATAGAGCGTCGTCAGGGAACGAGCAGTAATTGGTGCTCTCGGAGTATTTCAGATGGTGAATTTGGAAAATAGCTGGACATGTTAATCATTTGCACAAAAAACGTGTGTGTAAAAGACTTAGAATGAGATTCAGCCTTTTGGAGAAGCAGCTCCATACAAGCAGACTTCGTACTGGCCGACCGTCGTGTGTAACTGGTGCTGTGTGGGTCTAAAGCGCACACGTCTGTTCTGAGGGCCTCTTTCCTTACTGTAATGAGTGATTCTCCGGGACTGTGGAACTGTCTGTGTAGTTGCGGAAGAAGTCGTACAGGCCCTTGACCTGTTGGCGGAGGTACGCCTGCAGGAAGACACAGTTTCAACAAGGGTTACAGGGTTGAACCACGCCGGCAGCAGGTCGTCCCGCCGCGTTTGCTTAAATCCAAATCCAACTCAATTCAGTTTCAGCGTTTTCATTTTGAATACCAGAACAGTTTCGGGAGGAGGTTTTAACGCCACGTGCCTGCATGGGTCCGTTGACCTCGGAGCGGTCGAACATGAGCACAAAGTACTCCAGGTTCTTGGCCGCCAACTTCCAGGGAAGAAAGTCTCTCTCGTCCCGAAGGAAGCGCGTCGAGTTGAGGGCCAGGGTCACGTCGACGAGTTCGGCCCTGAAGGAAACGCAATCGATTTGGCGACACGCCGAGGAAGCGGACGAGTCACCTGCGTGACCTCATTCCAGGCGAGGTCTTACAACACGCTTGATTCGCAGCAGTGATAAAAGTCATTACCTTGCTAAGTTAAACGCGTCATCAACAAGCTGCCCTCGGTTCATCAGTGGGATTTTCTAAAAAAGAAAGATTGAGGGACAGTTTACGAAGACATCTACAACTGTAAACTCAACTCATTTTGAATTTAAACGTTTCCACATTCATATATAGACCCAACGATAGTTGAGTCCTGCACGGCTCATGACAATGACTGATGGATGGTTTAGTCCAGACTCTTTGATGGATTGTCATGACATTTTGTAATATGTTTGACTGTCTAAATCAGGATGAATGAGCCAAGATTTCATTTAATCTACCGATTTTCAATAACATCAGGCGAGTGCCTTCAGGGGCAACCAGTTGTCTTAGTGCTTAGTGTATTTTTTGGGGGGCTCGGTGCTCACATCAGGGTCTGTCTCCAGCTGAGTCAGGAGACGTTCCCAGTTTTCCGAGTTGTAATTGACTCTGAAGTATCCCGTACAGTTGACGTTTGCCAGGATCCACTCTCCCTTCTTAGAGATGAATTCGTCTTTCTGTACTGTAAAAAAAAAAAAAAAAAGAATAAACGGGCAAACATTATGAATTGTAATTGGACCTGTGCTCCAACGCTACACGTCATTCATCCATTCATAGTGATTCAGACACCGCGGGAACAGCAGCTAAGTGCCTTGCCCAAGGACGTTAACATGGACTAGTGGAGCCGGGGGGGATCAAACCACAGACCCTCTGATGGAAGGACAGTCCCCTCTGTCACTGAGCCACGGTAGCCCTCACAATGCCACAGGAAAAAACGTACGCTGAGGGTCAAGGGTCACCTCTCCGTCCTCTGTTCCGTCTCATCAGACTTTGCTTTCAACCAAACACCATCACACGGCTGAGTTAAGGATATTCAACGACGGAGTTTTAGTCTTTCGTGCCCGATGCAACAAAGGAGGTGGATAACAACGCCGTTAAAACGGTGCTTCAAAAGGGAAACGAAACGTCTGATTCCAAGTATGTCCGCGGTGCATTCACTTACCTTTATTGTTGGACCTTAACCAGATGGGAGAAGATTTGGGTGCATTTGACATGACTCTGATCGGGAGCTCCCACCAAAGACTAAACATGCAGAGAAGAATAAAAACAACACGGTATAATTAGTACCAAAAGCCAGAATTTACTAGGAAATCGGTCTCTTGAGCTTTTAAACATTGAGCAACAATGTTGTAACTCTGTTATGTTCTTCGTTCTATTGAACAACTATCCGCCCTGATAGAGTGAGATTCCTGTTTCTCCCTCAGGCATATTCCTTTTTCCTTATTGTTAAAGGTTTTTTGCAGGAGGGTCCCAGATTATAAAGGGCTTGGAGGCCCACTTTTGATGTTTTATATCGAACTGAACTAATCCCGCCGTTGTGTTCTGGGTCTGGCCAGAACAACTCAGAACTGCATCAGGTTCAACGATGGCGCAACTCACCACTGCCTGGAAAGCCCAGTTACAACATATTGATTCAAAACATTCCACAGGGCCAAAGACATGATTCACTGCAATCAGCTGCAGTGGTTTCGTGCCGTCGTAAGACACTGTGAAGATTCATGACTTCCCGTTCGCACCACTACAACAACAACACAGAGGCCAACGAAAAGGTGTAACCAAAGCGACGATGAGGTCCAGGTACTCCTGCTTCTGAGGACCAAAGCAAGATTTGGGGGACGAATTCAAGGCTTAGTTGTTCAAACTTCAAGCCGGTCACGTGGCAGCAGCGTTTTTTTTATGTCCCGTCCGGCCCGTTGCAGGCTCTGCGCAGGGGCCTGAACCAAACAGAGTGTGTTCCAGTGGGTGAGGGCGTGCACTACGGGTGTTATTGGGGAAACGGGACCCCGATTCTCTGGACGCGGTCTGGAGTTCATACGGGAAAACGGCAATCAAACCCTGCGCGAACGAGTGTAATAAATAGATGTTCACGTAGCACGTACTTAGATTCATAAGTGTCGTTGAACAGGAAGTGCTTCTGGTAGATTTCTCCATTGGTTGTGTTGATGGTGATGACGGGATAGCCAATTTGTTTCGTCCAGGTGTTCATCAACTTGGCAACGTCGGTGCGACCACCGTCCTGATCAACGGCCTGCGGACAGGGAGCAAATGGGTTCATGTCTCACGGTATAAATACCCCCAACGACAAATCCCGCTTCGTGTCGTCATCGAAAAACGTGGCTCGCGAGAATCGAACGGTACCTTTTGAATGTGCCCCCAGAGGTCGTCCTGGTCTGCGCTTCCGTACTTAAAGTCTGAGAGGTACATCTGTTACGCGGATAAACAGAGAGATCCAGAGAGACGTTACGGTTTCAAGTTTCATTCCGTTCCTCTCGAAATCATTATTTTCAAGAGGAACTTGAAGAGGAGCTGGATGAAACACAACCTCAGGCAGCGGATCCCAAGATAATGTAACGTTGGAACAAATATTTGGCTGAAAACAGATTTTCTTCTATTTTTCTGGCTGGAGGCCTTTAAACATATGATGAAACGGTGGAAACATGGACTAAATTTCAGATTGGGAACCTGTTTGTCTCTCTAAACAACAGATGTTGGAATGATGGGAAACGTGATTCCATCCATCCATCCATTGTCAAACCGCTTATCCTGCACACAGGGTCGCGGGGGGCTGGAGTCCATCCCAGCCAACTTCGGGCGATAGACAGGGTACACCCTGGATTGGACCCTCTGATCCCCAGAGCATGTCTTTGGACTGTGGGAGGAAGCCGGAGAACCCGGAGAGAACCCACGCAGACACGGGGAGAACATGCAGACTCCACACAGAAAGGCCACTGGCCGGAATCGAACCCAGGACCTTCTTGCTGTGAGGCAACAGTGCTAACCACCACGCCACCGTGCCGCCCTTTTGAAACAGAAAGCTCTCGCAGAGGCTCGACGACCTGACGCCACGGCTCGCTTCTAAGCCACTGATGTGCAAAAACACCAACAAGCCAGCGCACGCCAACGCTCAGCATTGAGTCTATGGGGCCGGGGACCTTTTGGAGCCTGATGGGGTGTCTTTATGAATAAAAGCTTGCCAAGCGGCTGGTCCGTAGAGGGCAATGGGGGCGAGGACCCACCTTGAGCCCCCCTAAAAAGATTAATTTTTTTTTAAACATATTCAATTTTTTTGAATAAGATGTCCTTATTGGTAAACTGTTGGAATAAATATTAAAAATTTGTTTTGCATTGAATCAAACTGGGATGTTGATGCTGAAACTGATTGGCTGGCCCCACCCAAAAAAAAAAAATCCACCAGCCGCCGATGTCTGTGTGATTCAGGGACTAAGAGCAGCCGTTTCCAGACCTCCAATCAAAAACTAAAGAACATTGGTGACGTGTTCTGCTTTTCCACCCATCTGGTCAGTCACGTCGCATTGGGGAACCACCGAGACACAAAGAGAAAAACTACTAGTTACTTGCTTTGATTCCTTTGGTGAAAGTTCTTTCCGACACGATGTCCGCCAGCATCCTGAGCAGCGCTGCTCCCTGCAGCGTGAACACCAAATACATCTATGAGGGGCACATTCACAGCACACTGGTACCACATTGCTAGTTTACATACCTTAAAGTAGGTTATGGAATCGAACATCCCTTCGATCTCAGCAGGCCACTGGACGTCTTCCAGCGGAGGACTGAGCGGGTGGGACGAGGCCAGAGCGTCGTCCTCGAACGCCCTGTGGAGGTTGCTCATGATATGCCATTCTTTCTGAGGAAGCCAAAAAGAGACAGGAGCACATGGAGATACGAAGACCCGTTCATCCCGCTTTGAACTTTGTATTCACTTTTTCATAAAAGCCGTAAAAGTCCTTCATTCAAAGCTCGGACTGAACTTACCAATTGGAACGAAGGCTCCACTTGGTCCACTGCAAAGATTGAGAAGTACGTGGCGAAGCCCTCGTTCAGCCAGATGTCATTCCACCATTTCATCGTCACCAGATTCCCAAACCACTGTCAACAGGAACAGAAGATGTAGATAGTTGAGGGGAAATTACTGGGCAGCGTCACCTTCACCAACAAAATGTCCCTCTCTATAAGTAGCAACCAGGAAGACACTGAGAAAACTCAACGCAACAACAACAAAAGTATTAAAACCAGCCACTGGGACAAAATAACCCCTAAAAGACCAAAATAACTACACAGATACAACACTACTACAAAGAGACACATATTACATGTCCGTGCCAAAATGTCTTTACATGTCCGTCCCAAAATGCCTTTACGTGTCCGTCCCAAAATGTCTTTACATGTCCGTCCCAAAATGTCTTTACATGTCCGTCCCAAAATGTCTTTACACGTCCGTCCCAAAATGCCTTTACATGTCCGTCCCAAAATGTCCCAAAATGTCTTTACATGTCCGTCCCAAAATGCCTTTACATGTCCGTCCCAAAATGTCTTTACATGTCCGTCCCAAAATGTCTTTACATCCGTCCCGTCCCAAAAAATGTCCGTCCCAAAATGTCTTTACATGTCCGTCCCAAAATGTCCCCAAAATCTTTACATGTCCGTCCCAAAATGTCCCAAAATGTCTTTACATGTCCGTCCCAAAATGCCTTTACATGTCCGTCCCAAAATGTCCCAAAATGCCTTTACATGTCCGTCCCAAAATGCCTTTACATGTCCGTCCCAAAATGTCTTTACATGTCCGTCCCAAAATGCCTTTACATGTCCGTCCCAAAATGTCTTTACATGTCCGTCCCAAAATGCCTTTACATGGTCCGTCCCAAAATGTCTTTACATGTCCGTCCCAAAATGTCTTTACATGCCCGTCCCAAAATGTCTTTACATGCCCGTCCCAAAATGTCTTTACATGTCCGTCCCAAAATGTCTTTACACGTCCGTCCCAAAATGTCCCAAAATGTCTTTACATGTCCGTCCCAAAATGTCTTTACATGTCCGTCCCAAAATGCCTTTACATGTCCGTCCCAAAATGTCCCAAAATGTCTTTACATGTCCGTCCCCAAATGCCTTTACATGTCCGTCCCAAAATGTCTTTACATGTCCGTCCCAAAATGTCTTTACATGTCTGTCCCAAAATGTCTTTACATGTCCATCCATAAAATGTCTTTACATGTCCGTCCCAAAGTGTCTTTACATGTCCGTCCCAAAATGTCTTTACATGTCCGTCCCAAAATGCAAGTCCCTTCATAAAAAGACTATACATGCTATGCAATACAAGAGTTGAGGCCTTGATCCATTGGTACGTGTCATATTTTGTTGTGTCTATCAGGGCAACAATCATCATTCTAACCTGGTGTGCCAGTTCATGTGCAATGATGGAGGCAATGTCCTCCTTGTGCAACGGCGAGGACGCTCCCTCCTCATAGAGCAGGCGTCCCTCCTTGTACGTGACCAGTCCCCAATTTTCCATCGCTTCAGCTCTTAAGTCTGGCAGTGCGATTTGAGCTGGAAGAAGCACATAGACGTGGAGAATTGATCAAATGATACACAGGCGTAGTTTGATACACTATCTGAACGTATCAAGCTCACTTATCAGAATGGCAGAGCTCCAAAATCACCACAGCAACCCATCCAAAAACTTGAACCTGCTCGGGCGCGGGTTAAGTCAGCTGGATAAGCTCGCCACTCCCCAGGAATAAAAAAAGGCAGCTCTCTTCCTCATTGAAGTTAGATTAACGTTTTATATGGAGGGACTTCTTAGAGGTCACCAAGATTGGACTTCCTGTACGAGCGCTATTGGTGCTGCCAACAAGGAACCATTTATTTACAAGAAGACCGTCTGGAGCTGGACATGGTGGACGCAGCCGAGCATTGACTGTCTCTCAGGCTGTGGATGCTCTGCACAGCACATTTCAGAGAGTTGAATTGACTCTGTGAGATTCAATTTCAACTCAAAGATGGTTTTTTGTGTTGTCAGCGTTAAATCAACACTCAACGAAGTGTTAACAAGTTAACTCGGAATAAGTGTCAATATCTGCCCAGTGTTAAATACATTACAGGTCATTTAGCCGACACGTTTACGTTACATTTTTAACCCATGGTTTTTACCAAAATCAACTCTACGGATTTTGCTGTGTGTGTGTGTGTGTGTGTGTGTGTGTGTGTGTGTGTGTGTGTGTGTGTGTGTGTGTGTGTGTGTCGGTCTGTCTTTTCACAAACAATTTCCAAAGAGTTCGCAGAAGCTCACATGGGGAGGAGGTCAGGGGGGGTCAAGACTGCTGTTTCAATTACTTAAACATAACGACTAAACATAACCAGGTAATCTGTTGTTCAATAAACATGACCAGGTAATCTTATTGTTTAATATAACCAGATAATCTGTTGTTTAATAAACATAACCAGGTAATCTTGTTGTTTAATATAACCAGATAATCTGTTGTTTAATAATAAACAGGTAATCTTATTGTTTAATATAACCAGGTAATCTGTTGTTTAATTAATATAACCAGGTAATCTGTTGTTTAATATAACCAGGTATCTTATTGTTTAATATAACCAGGTAATCTGTTGTTTAATAAACATGACCAGGTAATCTGTTGTTTAATAAACATAACCAGGTATCTTATTGTTTAATATAACCAGGTAATCTGTTGTTTAATAAACATAACCAGGTATCTTATTGTTTAATATAACCAGGTAATCTGTTGTTTAGTAAACATGACCAGGTAATCTTGTTGTTTAATATTAATATAACCAGGTAATCTGTTGTTTAATAAACATAACCAGGTATCTTATTGTTTAATATAACCAGGTAATCTGTTGTTTAATATAACCAGATAATCTGTTGTTTAATATAACCAGGTAATCTGTTGTTTAATAAACATAACCAGGTATCTTATTGTTTAATATAACCAGGTAATCTGTTGTTTAATATAACCAGGTAATCTGTTGTTTTAATATAACCATATTGTTGTTTAATATAACCAGGTAATCTGTTGTTTAATATAACCAGGTAATCCGTTGTTTAGTAAACATGACCAGGTAATCTTGTTGTTTAATATAACCAGGTAATCTGTTGTTTAATAAACATAACCAGGTAATCTGTTGTTT
Organism: Gasterosteus nipponicus; assembly: GCA_014132575.2. Classification (NCBI taxonomy): domain Eukaryota; kingdom Metazoa; phylum Chordata; class Actinopteri; order Perciformes; family Gasterosteidae; genus Gasterosteus; species Gasterosteus nipponicus. Next base: position 1,339,873 of record BMAF01000001.1, read on the forward strand.
AATAAACATAACCAGGTATCTTATTGTTTAATAAACATGACCAGGTAATCTTGTTGTTTAATAAACATAACCAGGTAATCTGTTGTTTAATAAACATAACCAGGTAATCTGTTGTTTAATAAACATAACCAGGTAATCTGTTGTTTAATAAACATAACCAGGTAATTTGTTGTTTAATAAACATGACCAGGTATCTTATTGTTTAAACGTATAACTGAGAGAAAAACAATGGGATTGAAAACAAACGTCTAATGTTGCTTTTCTAAAACTTTGCTAAAAAGTTTTTGAAAATACCGATATATAAATATAATATGACAATACACTATAACAAAGTATATATTATTGGGGAACAACAGACGATAACGATGGTATTGCCAGCTTGTACTCAACATCCACCACACATCCATCCAAATTAAATCCAAGCAAAGACTCACTCAGCTTTTTCTGTTGGTAATTGATTTCAAAGTGGCTCTCGTAGAACTGGAGGATCTTCGCGGCGACGTCGGTGGCATACTGAGCGTGACCTGCTCTGGTGGCGTTGGGACGTGCATACGTCTGTGTGGGCCAAACCGAAACGTCAGACGAAGGGATCCTCTCCTACACGTTTCTGTTTTGCACTTGTTTCACACCTACTTCGATTCCCACGTGGTCGCTGGGTGCTGAGGGCTCGGTAGACGTGAACTCTGACACCACGAAGGCGAACAGGTACGTTGACATCTTGGGCGTCGGATGAAAGTAGGTCACCTTCCAGTCGTCGTCGATGCCGTTGGATTCTGGGAGAGCGGGAGACAAGGCGGACCAGTGTGAGGAGGGACATCTTTTATTTGACGGTTTCCGTCACCGTGGCTCAGGGGACATTGGTGAGAGACACCGGTGTGGGGATTCGAACCTTTGACTTCTGCATTTCCCAGAGCTTGCGTCTGGCTCCTGTGGACGATTGTCACGTGAAACACGGCTTTCAGGTCGGGCTCGTCGAAACAAGGGAAGACTTTCCTGGCGTAGGTTGGCTCCAAGATGGTGGCGACGAGGAATCTGTGAATAGAGAGAAAGACGGGCTGAGAATTTCTTTATCATCGGGTGAATACTGCAGGAACAGGGGACGCAAAAAAAACATTTAAATGCATTGGCTTTATTGAATGAACACTGCATTCCAAGGCCTGTCATGACTAATAGACGTGTTCCAGTAATTTATTTTGTATTTCGTTGCATTGTAAAAGGCATGATAAAGGTTATTGGACCAACAGGTTCATGTGTCAGTTTCACTTGGGTTTCAATGACAATACAACATTGTGTATAGAACATATACATGTGCACGCAGGTTGTCATGTGCAATGCTATAGTTATCTATGTGGATAGATATACACACATAAACATGTATATAAAACTATACAAGTATATACCGTGTATATTATTACTGGGCAACAATTACAATCTTAAATTGCGATTAATCACATGATTGTCTGTGACAACTCACATTTTTAATGCGCAAAATTCGAAATGAATTGAAATGTGGTTTATTGCGCACGTTTATTTATGCAAACACTCTAAACAAACAGCAGTATTCCCTTTACACAGTAGCAGTTAAATACGAGTTGTAAATCTCAGTTTAAACATTAATTCAATCATATAAGATATAAAACGAAAGCTATTTGCCGCTGCCAGGGAATTAACGTTTTATCTACAAACACAACTTTATATCAGGAGAGTCAACGTTTCTAAATCTGATTTCTGTTTTTTCTGAATAGATACCAACATTAACAAACATAATGTTATAATATTATATTGGTAAACAGTCAATCTATTAGTAATCTATGTCCGGCAGCCTGTCTCCCTGTTAATAACTACGTACACCGGTCGTTTGTTTCTATGTGAATTCAAAGCCAGGGAGCAAAAGATTAAGGGACTATAAAATAATTGTCGGCATTAATTAACGTAATAACTTGCCTTGCCCTAATATATGTACATATTCGTGACACGTTTTTATGGCGTTTATGACGTCACGGAGTTTGAGGGGCTCAAAGTCTGCGAGTGCGTGACGTTAGTCGCATAAAATCACTGCATCTTAATAACAGTAAAATCCAATGATATATTGGATCCAGAGGTTACTTGATTGACTGCTGACTTTGACAAATCTAAGATTCAAAGATTTTTATTGTCAATTGCACACGCCCTGTGTGTTGAAGTTCTTGTGTTTGCCTTTTCTGGAAAGCCGACCAATTTCAAAATAAAAATACAACATTCACATAAACGTACATAGAATAAAAATAAAAATGAGGTAAGGATGAGGCAGAAATGAGGTGAGGGGAAAAGTGCGAAACGGAGCCGGTTGTAAAAGAAAAAAATAAATGAAATGAAATGTGTGCAGTATAAATTAACAGTAACAGTGAAATCCTAACAAGCCACAGTGCAGAGCAGTTGTGAGTCAGGTTATAGAGTCCTCTCAGCTGTTGATGACCAATGGCAGTGGGGAGAAAAGGAGTTTTTCCTAAATCTACTTAAAAAACCTAAAGCTGGATAGTTAAGATCATAAAACGAAAAGGTTCTTTCCGTTTGAGCGACACACCTGCTGAGATGTTTTGCACAGTGCAGCAAGTGGATTCATTAACAGGAGAGCTGTTAATGTTGCGTCAAATAACGGGTTCCTGAACACGTGATTGTTTTTCGCTTACCTTTCTCCGTCTTGATCGCCTTCGTAAGCTGGGGCGCCTTCGGCGTACCTGCTTGCAAACATTGCATAAGGACTTTGTCTGATGTCTCCCTCGAAAGCCAGAAACAGACTGTAGGTCACCCCTTGCTCTAACGCCTCATCCAACTGGATCTCCAGGAAGTTGCTTGGGTATTCGTGGTTCTTCGTCGAAGACACGCCGACCTTCTTGCTGTTGTTTTTGTTCACCACTACCGGTTCAGAAATGGCCAGGCCATCGCTGTGGAGGTAGATGGCCCTGGTGCCCTGGACGCAATGGAAACTGACGGTGGAGTTCCCTGTGAAGAGCATGGTCTGGTTGGGACTGGTGACGTTCACCACCTCGATGATTTTGGTGTAGAAGTCAGGCTGAAGGAAGATCTCGTAGCTTTGGGGTATCAGGTCCCTCGGCAACCGGAAGACGGGCGGCAGACTGGTGGTGGTGGGCGGCGTCGTCGGACGGGCCGTCGGGTTCATCGTCGAGATCTCCGTCTTGTAAAAAATGACCATGGTGACGATGCCGGCGATGACCGAGCCGGTCAGGACGACAAAGGCGGCGGCCAGAGCCTTGGACGCGGCGGTTGCTTTAGACATGCTGGCTTCTACCGATGGTCGGTCCAAGGAGGTCCTGTTGCATGACCAGCGAGAGATGAGTGTGAAGAGCCTGTGTGCCTCTGGTTTGTTCACATCGAAGTAACCTCCCACCCATAAACCAGGCTTGGCCTCAACAATTAAGGGCCTGCGCTCAGATTAAGCATTAACCCGGACTTTGCCAAAGGAGCAAAGAGTGAGTTTTAGTGCGGAAAGGGCGACGTTCACTGGCCTTGTCTTTAAATAATCAGTCTGAAACTGCTTGGAAACATCTGGAGGAGGTTACTGCGGTCCTGCCGCTAATGTAGGGGTTTGGTAGACCTCAAGGAACACTTTATCCTCAGGCCGCACCGCACCCCCCCACCCCCAGCCCATCACACACCCTCCCTCCCACTGTTTCTATTAACGTAGTACACATCGGAATCCCAAAGGCCCAAGAGAGGAGACGGCAAGAGAAGCAGGTGGAGGAAATCCTTGAAAAGGGGGAACATCCGCGTGGTCCATTTGGACCGTACGGAGGTGTGCGAGGTTCCGCGGCCAGGTGAAGGCCCAAAAAGGGGGCCCGGGCCCAGTGCAAGTGACAAACTGCCATACGACAAGATGCAGGTGGAGGGAGGAGAGCTGACTGCACCGGATAAGAGGAGAGAGAACAGGACAATCGAGTCATTTTAGAAATCATTTGAGTTGGCCGGAAAAAGCCCTAAACCTCAGGGAATCGCGACCTCCATGACCGACACACACACACACACACACACACACACACACACATTCCTCACCCCAGGAGGAGCAACACAGTGAGACTTTTAGGCAAAAGGGGAACGGTGTATGGAACAGAGGGCCTGAGATGGGCGCGGCGGCGGTTGTTTTTTTTTTTTTTATTGAGAACAGATGTTTCTGGCGATCAAGAATATCAAACGCACACCAACCGCGGCGCAAACACTAAGGTAGAACCGAGTAGTCGTCGCAGCGAGACTGGAGCCGGGTCGAGGGAGCGATCAAGCACATCCGCATTCCATTAACGCCCCGTTAGGGCCGTTTTGAGGTCCATGACACGCGGGAAAGCCGTGTGGTTTCACACAAACACTCAAATTCCATTTATTTCATCACAGTTCAACATGTGTAACCAAAGCAGAGAGACTCCCTGGACCTCACTCAGAACAATGTCCCATTGTACACCAAAGTTTTATTATTTATTGTTGTTCTGGTGCGCATCAGAGCCCCGTTCCTCGTACGCGGTTCAACAAAATTCCAGCTTAACATCAACCCGCACTCAATCTTGTTAATTCAGACCAGACCTCAGTAATCAGGACGGATACGCATGCACACCCCACTTCAGGAGGGGGGAAAGAGCTGATCCCTGAAAGCCTGAACAGTCCAACAGGCACATTTTTCAGGAGCAGGAGAGCAGGAGATGATTATGAAGGTGTGTAGGCTCATTTTAAGTGCCTCGTCGCCGCTATCAATCAGATCAGACATTTGGTTAAATGCGCCTGCTGGCAGGAGGTTTCGTGGAATGCATCATCCAATGAACTATCACCACCCAGAACAAGGAGATAAAAACAAGCCCAAAGCCTATTATGAAAAGCTCTTCCGGCTAAATTAAGTTAGCTTGCGCTGGAGCAGGTTCAAGGCTCTGGATGTGTTGCTGTGGTGATTTTGCTGGAAATGATCTGGCTAACTCAGGCAGCCAGGCATTAGCCAGGTACAGGGGACGTCCCAGTTGTTCCAACAGCTGTCTGAAGACCACGGCCTTCCACTCGCGGGGATTCGGAGGCGTGATTCTTCTAGGAAATGTAAAGACGCTTGTCCTCATTGCGAGGCGGGTTTACACAAACACACAAGCTTGGGAATGCCAGTTAAGATGGAACACAGTTGTTTATGAATAAGTGAAATCCTGCACACTCAAAAAAAATATACATCATCAGCAAAATCTCACATATACATTAATGCGTTCTGAGACACACGAGCGCCTTGACTGAAATTATCAGAATCTCTGTAATGGGTCACTAATGCACTTGGAAAGTTTCTGTTGGAGGACCTTGGAAGGGCAAATGTTTGACAACAAGGACCTCTGCAGATTAAAAAGCAGAACTGCACAGAAGAGGAGAACCAGCGGCGGCTCCTGCGTACTAAAACTTGTGTATCTGCCAATACCGATCTGATGCAAGTAAGTTAGTTACGTGTAGGCGTTGGTATGGGAAAGAATAATAAACTTGTTTAAAATGCAACATCCACAGCTCCAGGTGCCATTACACTGGACACGGGAGTCACTTGACTCGGGTAAGTGTTTTATGTTGTTGTCTTTTCTCCAGCGTAGAGACGTCTGGTGGAAATGTGTCCACGTCAGCACGACGCGGTGCAATCAGCACGTAGCACCGCTGCTGCTGGAAAAAAAGAAAACATGCATCCTTTTCATTTCACTTTTTTTTGTCCCCGTGGGAACACGCTCAGTCAGGCGGGGACAAACTTATTTGCCATCCGTCCTCAGGACCGCGGCGATGGAATGATCCTCAGTTCAAGTCTTAGCGCCGTCTACCACAGCCAGCTGTCCTGATGCTGGATGCAGTAACACGACTGCTCCAGGATGGCCGACAGCTCCCCGTAGCCGCCCTCCCTCCACGTGGGGAGCAGCCGCTCGCTGTTGAGGGCCTGCAGCTTGGGCGTCCCCTCCTGGAGGACGCGGTACAGGCAGGGCCACCGGCTCTGGATCCTCAGCCTGGTCCTGCGGTCCAGAGTGATGCCGCGGACAATCCTCGTGGCACGGAGCTCGCGCAGGGCCGGCAGTTGCAGACGGGAGAAGACCAGGCCCCGGCTGGGCGACACGTCCAGGAACTCCAGCGACGGGGACTCCAGGGTGTACGAGACGCCCAGGTTCCTGAGCGGCACCAGGATCTGCAAAGTCAGCGACCGTAGGTTGGGCAGGGACTTGGCGAGGGACTGCAGCGTCGTCGGGGTCACCCCTTTAAACACCCAGAAGTATTTGAGCTCCAGGACCCGCAGCTGCTGGAACCGGGTGAGCAGCGACACGGACTCGTCCGACCAGTCGAAGTGCAGCCGCATCTTGGAGACGCGCGGGCAGCGGAGGGCGAGTTTGGTCAGCAGCCCCTGGAAACTGGTCACCTGTGGGATCAAAGAGCGAAGCTGTGTGTAACAAGAGACATGTTGCCGTGGTTACCAAGCTCCGTCGCCCCAACAGAGCTCTGGAATAGTCACTCACATGGATATTATCCTACACAACAGTGCTTTTTGCTTCTCACACAACTCTCCATAGTTTAGAGTTCACACAGACTGACTTTGATGCATTTGCTTGATGAGAATAAGCGTTTCCCACCTCCCCCCAAATAATCTTTCCACGTGGCAACATTGCATTTTGCTGTGTGACGAGATGCCGATAGCTCTGCCAGCACGGCGTCACCGAGCCACAGCCTTCATTTGTAGCACACACACTTTGAGCCGTAGCTCTGACTCACTAGTGACACTATGACAGCATCGACGGCTGAAGTCTGCTGCTGCTGTGATGAAGGTGTGTTCATGGCAAACGTGTCGCCATGGCGACGCAGCATGCTCAATCTGAACTTTGCTTTCTCTACACTACACAGGAGACTTGTGCAGACTTGTGCAGGAAAAGTATTATTATTATTATTCACTTACTACTACTGTATACTTACTATTATGTGGCATACAACTGATACCACAAGTACTATTACTACTAACTTAATCATCATCATCACAATTAAATACAGTATAACATGAAACCTCGATATTTCTGGGATGGTTAATGTCTCCTGTGTCAATCATAGAAGAAAAAAAAAGTGTTTAACTTATATTTTAATATTTCCCTTTCATGCAACTTATCCAGGGACAGGTTATATTTAATAATTACAGGACTAAATTTCCCTAAATTGTTCGGTTCTTAGTTGACTAACATCTTTTCTACCCCATTATTCAAATTTGATCCCTTTTTTCATGCTAAATAATTAATTCCAGAGAAACGTATGGGCCGGTCTCTGGTAATCGGAAGACTTTAAGCACTTTGATTAAAGCAATAATTGATAAGTTGACAATATCGTACGAGTCTTTATTTGGCTCAACGCGTCAGTCGTAGGACCGTGGATCTGATTGCAGTCAGACCCAAACTAATGTTTTCTTTATTCAGTGTTTAGTCTATGAACAACATCACAACAACGCAATTTGATGCAGTAAATACTCACTTTTGAGTAGCTGGAATATTTTGCATTGTGCAAATGTGCAAAAATGTCATTGTTTGCCTCCGTCGGTATCGAGCCTCGACATTTGGTCACCCGGGAAGTGACAAGCTTTTCATTACAGAAGAAAATATCAACACATTTGTGCACCTCACGATGTCATTTTTCACTTCCTGCACGGAGTGAAAATAGTTACCTGGTCCATCTTTGTAACGTAGTCCTGGTGCGAACTGGAGCTGGCGTGGACCCGGAGGTCCAGCGGCTCCAGCAGAGTAAACGTCCAGTTGAGGTCCAGGTGGCTGAGGTCTCTGCACTGGACGTTGTCCAGCAGGCGGCTCAACAGCTCGCACCACTTGTTGCAGCGATCCCCGAGGTCGAAGCTGGCCTTCAGCGTGAGCAGGCTGGCCCTCCGTGAGATGAGGTGATGGGTGTAGTGGTGCACCCAGGCCTTCCACCTCTCAAACTCGCGGTTGGAGACCAGCAGCCCCTGCTGGGCCAGGTGGAAGACCCCGCGGCGGGAATAGTCCGCCACCCGCCACAGCTTCCACGAGCGGACGAGGCGGCTCCAGCTCGAGCAAACCAGGGCGCAGCTGCATTTGTCCACCTCGTTCAGGAAGCACAGGACGTGCAGCTGGCACTCAATGGGCAGATGGTTGAAAGGGAAGTGGCTGTCTGCCGCTTTCCGCCGGCGGCTCACGGGGACCAGGGGTCTCTTCCGCGGCGACATGACGCGAGGTGACGAAACGATGTCGGTGGACATTGGTGGAGGTCAGGATCTCCACCGGGCGGTCTTGTGGGCTGGCTTTCCATAAACATCTACTTTCTGGGAATTCTGTTGAGACACAAGAAATACGTAAAAAGAAAACAAGGGAAATAATGCGAGATGTAAAGTTTTAGGCGAAATAAATGCCACATACTCATCGGTTGGTATGTGGCCAATGGAATTGCTGTTCGGTTTGAAGAGGTAAAGTGAAATGAACTCAACTTGGTATCACGTGGGGACAGTTCAAAGGTCAATGAGTCGAAGACGTCCCGCCTGCAAACACGCTTTAGTCGCAGTCAGTGACCAATGGGCCACTTTTTCGACGTTTTCCCCGTTGAAACGAAATAAACGCTCATCTATTCAGTTAACGAGTGACTCGTCGGTATTTGCGTCCGTCATGTCTCCTGTCACTCACGTTCTGGCTTCTGTCATAACCAACGGACTCATTCGGACACCCGCGTTGCGTTTAACGCCAGCGTCCTGTGAGAGACAGTCACCTCTCACCGTTTAACCTGTTGGGTCAAAGGAGCTCCCCGTCCCCCGTCAATAAAAACCTATGCCGCTAAAGGCTAACGTTAGCAGACAAAGAGACAAAGGGGTACAACATTAAAGCTGGATACATAAGTTGGTCGTTTTTTAAACGTCCCTATATCCGAAGACATAAGACCACGTAAAGCAACACGTCAAAACCCAGAGGTTTAAAAAGCCACAAAAGAACCATATTCATTATATTGTCCGCCTACAAAAGCTTTGTTCTGGTGTTGTTGTTTTTTTTTTTGTGGCTCGTGATGATCGCGTCATCAACGTGCGTCGGGTCTGGCGTTTTGCACCATGGCGTCGCGCGGAGGGGCGGAGGTAATGTTTGAAAGTAACGCGTTGAGAAGAGCGATCGCCTTCTGTTCACTGCAAATAGCGTATTTAGAGTGTTTTAGCGGAGCTTTGAAAACACAAACCCCCGCAGAACTGCAGACCGCGTTTTTACGAGTTTATTTCAAGATCTCGCGCAGAGATCTCGCGAGCGCTCTCTGCCGGTGGCTCATAACACAAATGGTCTTTTCCTGCTGTTTAGTACAGTTTATATATCACCAAAGGGAGCCATTATTACATTAGTATTACTATTATTATTATTAGACCATGATACAATCCTACAATCCTTCAGTCCACGTACGTCCATACCGCGTTTATTCATTTGTATGATATTAGAAATAAACTGACGACCCGGTTCATAAATTAATAAAATGCATGTAGCGTACACCAGAATACAGCCATGATTCTGGAGCTGTATCTTATCAAAAGAATAATACCAATGCACAGCTATGATTGTATTTACTGGAATGCATGCATGTAGTACAACTGATATGGACTGAGAGGCATTCGAAAGCAGAGTTTGAACCCACCAGAAGACGACTCCCAGAGGTGTGGACACTGACTTTCACACCTTTACTCAACTGTATAAACGCCTGTAGTCAACCAGGGTTCTCCAGTTGGCTGGTGGAGGCAACAGACAGTCGCTATGGGGGGTCAATGGGCCCTGGGGCCTGTTGATTGCAGTGACCAGCGGCTCCTCAGCTGAGATGTTCTCTTTAACACAACACCCTGTCCTTTATTAAATACTTTTGATTTTAACTTTTCGATCTTTCGATGTCTTTTGTCCGTCTGGCGTTTCTCCATTTTGAACACAACAGATAAGAACAGTTGACTGTATTTTTGTTTTATTTCTCATTTCATTGTTGGTCATTGTTTTTTTTTTTTATATATGTTTTATCATATCATCGTAAATACGATTTTCTTTTGTCCGTCCTGACTTGATTTTCTCCGTTTTGTTGTTCTGCGCATCTATTTCTGTCATAGTTCAAATTCCTGCCTCACAAACCATTCAAAGGACTCAGATTTTAAATGCATGTATACATATAATTTAGTGTGTCATTGTGTGGCAGAGGTACAAGAAAAGTATTCTAATTCAAATTATTTTGCTTTTTTATATTTATTTTTATGCATGAGTCTACGCTTTCTGTGGTGAGTAGATTGCAGTATGTAATAAAAAAAAAAGAGGGAAGGGTGCTGGCAGTTGAAGGGTGAGGCTTTCATGGTCTGCATGTTAATTATCACTTTGTCGTCACTCGTCACTTTGTTACTTGATCGCCAGTGCACTTTATGCTTAATATTTAAACTTTTTATATTTTAAATTTTTAACTTTAACTTTATTCCCTTGTTTTTTACTAACCCATTGCATTAGCATTTCATTTTACTTTATTTTATTACTTGTGCACTGCTGTCCTGTTGTCTACTGTCACGCACCAACCACCAAGACAAATTCTTTGTATGTTTGACATATTTTGGCAATAAATGTTTCCTGATTCCTGATAAATAAATAATATATGAATAAATGAATCAATAAATGCTGAATCAATAAAACGTCCAGTCCGGCCAAATGACCCCCCCCTGCCCGCCTCCAGCTGGTGCTTTGAGCTTCTGCACAGCCCGACACAAAGGGGGGGGGCTTTTTCTGCACGGCACGCTTCAACCTCTTCACATTCTTCCGCCTCTGTGACACGACGTGAGGGGAGAACATTTGATGTTCGCATGGCACCGTTGTCGACAGAAAACGCCCTGAGCCCCCCTCCTGGGGGGGGGTCTCCATTCTTTTGTTCTACCTCTTGTCACGACACGAGCCCCGTGCGGCGTTCAATGCCACAATTGAGGGATAATATTTAGCAAAAAACATAGTTGTGCAAAAAAAACACCAATGATGCGCTTGCGGTATTAATATTGAGTTAATCGAAATGATCATTTAACTAAATATAATTCTAAAGAATAAAATGAAATATATATCAAATGATCCGACAAAAACACCATACATTGTTATTATACATACGAGTTTGTTACTGTTAAAAGTGATCAAACTGGGGCTAACTTTGAACCTGTACTAAAATATCTCAACGCCAGGATTCGCGCGCGGTCTGTCGGATGGTCGCTGTCGGGTTTGTTTTGGTCCAGAGGGGCGGTGTCAAAGCCAACCAATCACCCGGAGGGGCGGGGCCGGGAAGTGTCACGTGGCCCGTGCCGTCCCGCCCCTCCTCGTAAAGCGGCGCGTCCTTCACACTTTATTCATTCCTCCCCCTTTACCCGTGACTCGCGCAGCGCGTCCCCCCCCGTTACTTCTCAGCGACGCCACAGAGACACTTCGAACACACAGAAGGACCAACAAAAAAAAAAAAAGAGACAAAGAAACACCCACTATTTCCTTCGCACATTCACAGCGAGGACCGAATAACTGAGATAAATCCTCGACTGCGACACGAGCGAGAGGCTGAACATCCGCCCGCTCCTCCATCCGGGGGCGATCCACCCAGAAGCTTCCCCCCCCCCCCACCTCCCCTCCACCAAAAGGGCCGACATGAAAACTAAATTCATCAACGGGGTTTCGTCCTCGCCCTCGCTGTCGCTGGACATCCTGGTGACCGAGAACGCGCTGCAGGTCCAGCCCGCCACCGAGGAGGACTGCGGCGGGGAGCCGGACGGGGCCGACGGGCCCGACCCGGACGCCCGCCGCCAGGCGCACCTGTGGTGCCGGGAGTTCCTGCACGGCGCGTGGAAGAGCGTGGCCGAGGACGAGTTCCGCATCGCCGTCATAAGGTAACGGGGGGGGCGCCGCCGGCTCCGGCGTCCCGGGGTGGAAGCTCGTCGAGCGGGCGGAAGGATGCTGACGTCCGTCGCGGGCCTCTGTGGTTCTGGATGGAGCTCAGTTAAAACGGGCCTCCCCCTTTTTTAAAAATGCTTTTCTGGGACCACTAACGACGTGGCAGTTAAATAAAACAGAAAAAAATACGTATGTGTGTATATATATATATATATATTTTTTTTTTTAATGAAGCTGCAAATTTCATTTGTAAGCAACATTGCTAACAACTATAAAAGGCGCCGCTTTAATTCTTACCAAGTGGCCTATTTTGGTCCTCCAGACCTATGAAAACCATTTCTGTAAGGGATTAAGGGATTACAGGCATTAGTCGAGCGAGGTAATGTGACGCTGTTGTTATAGTCCCATCACCCTCTGAGACCCGGAGGCCTCTTCTTCTTCTTCTTCTTCTTCTTCTTCTGTTTTTTGTTGTTGTTGTCTGAAGCCATATCTGTAACAGTGTCCCACCTCTCCACGGTGTCTCCTCCGTCCCACAGGGGCGGTCTGAGCAACAAGCTCTTCCTGTGCAGCCTCCCCGACGGCCTGGACACTGTCGGGGACGAGCCCCGGAGCGTCCTGCTGCGCCTCTACGGGGCCATCCTGCAGGTGGGGGCCGCATTTCTCACCGCGCCGTGTTTTTTTTTTTTTTTAAAGCGCCGCGTCGTTCGCGCCGCGCAGAAGAAGAAGAAGAAGAAGAAGAAGAAGAAGAGCGAGTAGGCCGGGCTCTTTTCTCCCTGTAGAAATGTGTTGTCTTTTATCACAGAGATGACCCGTCAGAGGTCAGAGGTCAATGTGAGCTGATAATTTACGTAAACAAAACGAGGAAGCTTGAACATACGACTGTGTGATGTGTCGCCGCCAGAGCTTGTTGTGTGCGTGACTGCGCGTGTGTCTGCAGCTCATATGCTTATGTGCGTGTGCGTGTGTGCGTGTGTGCGTGTTAGCCATTGTTGTACATGATGATGTACCCCCATGGCTGTACATGCATGTGTTCTTTGCCGTAGGCTTCCCAAAGGAGCGTGCCCTCCTGGGTACTCTTGTTCCCAGGTGAACCCACCAAAAAACACGGTACAGTATGAGATCCCTGAAATCTCAGCCAAATAACAAAGACGTAATACACACAGTTAACGCGGGGAGCAGCGCCAAGAAACGCCTCCTTTCTGTCTCCTTTTTTCTACCGCAAAAAAAAAACTACCGTCATTGTTTGTTTGTTGTGGTCATAGAGGGGTGCAGGTGATCTGGCGCTACTGCCTCGGGTGTAGCGTATAAAGCCGAAGCGGCCACGAGTCCGAATCACCCGCCGTCGGGCAACAGGAGGTCACGTGGCGCCCGCGCCCCGCTGCTCTCTCGGCCTTGAGATCCTGCATTAAGCATTAACTAAAGCCCGTGTCATGAAAGGGCTTTTATTGCCGCGGGGCGTCCTGACAGAGAGAGCCAAAGTGTCCTTCACCACGGCAACCGCAGCCGTCTCCACCCGGGACGGTCGCGCCGCTGCGACTCAGGAGGCCCTGAGTGCCGCCGCTGCCAATGATTAAAAAACGCGGGCCCGACTCAGCGTTTCTCGGCGAGGAAGATATGCGAGCAGCGTGTTCGGGTGTCGAGCATCTAAAATAAATGCGTTTAAATCAATCTGGCTTCACGGCCCCGCCCCCCGGCCTCCCCGCCCCCCGGCGTGTTCGGTTGTCAGAGGTGACTTGAGCTCCTCAGGATTCCATCAGGACGGCGTTTTTATTCAACGCGTTGATGAAAGACGCGTCGTGTAGTTTATAGTGACCACTTGCAGGCCGGTGAGGTCTAGTGCCGGCGGCGGCGGCGGGGGCGGGGGGTCTCCACTAAATGCATGTTCTACGTTGGACCACACGCACTGATACCAACTGCGTGCGCGCCCTTCCCACAGTGGGACGTCCCACACCAAACAACGGGTTTAGTACTCGGCTATAGAAGTGCTATAACCCCCCTCCCAAAAGCGGCGCCCTGTCGGCCCGGCGGGGTCGCGGCCGGCTGTGGATGTTCACCGCCCGCGGGCGACGTCGCCCGTATTCACGCGGTCGCTCTTCTCTCTTCTGCTCACAGATGTCCTGCAATAAAGGGGATTCTCGACAGTCAAGCAAAGAAAATCTCTTCCAGGTGAGTCGCCGATGATTTGCATGTTGCACGATTATAAATAATTGTCTTTATTATTTACCTTATTCACCACGATGGGTTTTTACTGAACTAAGTGAGTCATATGAAATGAATTTAACTGTAATACGTCCAAGGACAATGAAACGTTTAGAAGCAGAGACGCTTTCTGGGAGGAATCTCGCCCCCCCCCCCCCCCCCACCACCGTTGGCCTAGAAACGATTTCCTCCCCCCGCCGCGACCCTGACGGAGGCGAGGTCATCTTTCCCCCGTTGGCTCTGGCCTCCCGCCCCTCGAGCTCGGCGGCAGTGACACGCGGCGCCACAACGAGCGCGTCGGACGTCGCTCAGGACTCGGTAGTTTTCCGCCGGATTGTTTGCGTCAGTATTTTAGTGGTTGTTTCACAACCGGACCCTTGTTTATTTCGAGCCCCCTTTATCGCTGGTCTTTGACAGCGGTTAGATAAACGCGTCACAGCGGCTCGTGTCGATGTTGGATGGGTTGGTCTTTGGACCGTGATTCAACCCCCACAACGGGTTAGCTGACACAAACAACCGAGCAGATAAGCATGTTGTCAGCGCACACTGCACCTGCCTGGCGGCTCCAGGAGGCCCGGCCCGACCCGGCGTGAGACCACGTCGGACCGAGCGGCTCCTCGCCATTCAAAAAGGGAGGGGTTGGGAGCTCTCTTGGGGGCGATGCGTCTGTGCTTTGTCAACAGCTGTCGATGATTAACGTTTGAGCGGGTAGAAGAAGAAGAAGGAGACGACAAATCAAACAGAGCGCTAAAACAAAAACGCACATGGCGCTTAAAGTGGGTCAGCGGAGGGGGGGCGGCGGAGTGGGGGCGGCGCTTCCTGCCCGACGATGGCGGCGGTGCAACGTGAAAGCAAGAATATTTGGGTGAAAATGTAGAAAAGAGGTTGCGCCTTTGCGCAGTTCTGCAGAAATAGCTTGTGTGTGTGTATTGCTAGGTGGCTAGTGGCTAGCTGGTTGCTAGCTAGTGGATATGACGATTTATGACAAAAATAAACCCCCCCCCATTGACATTATGGCCGTGACTATTGCCGCGTTCCCCAAATATTTACTCAATTAGGTTTCGGGTGATAATAATTCATTTGGACGTATCGACCTGGTGGACAGCGTCTCAATCCTGATCCTGGGACGTGTCGTTGGTATCTAGTGCTCTTTCGCGAAATTTTGTTTTGGGAAAGGCGAACATCACGCGGGCAAGCGCACGTTGCCCTCCCCGCCGTGGGGTCGGAGTCTTCCTGCTGGACGGCTCGAGCGGGAAGGAGCGCATTCCTGCTGGGAAGGCGCCACATCAAACCAAAAACAACTCCCCTGCAGAGAACTCCAACGGCGCCGGGCTTATCTGAAGGTCATTCGCCACTTTAAAACACTTAACGTATTCGAGCCGGGGCCCCCTCCCCCGGGACCCCCTGCTGTCCGTCCTGGGACGAGGTGAAACAAGGTGATCCGTTGCAGGAACGTGTGGAGAAATATGAAGGATGTTTTAGGTAGTTTACCCCCTTACTGGTAAAACAACCCCCCCCCCCCGGTCCCAAGACGTTGCTCCCACCAGCCAGCGTTCCAGGTTCCCACAGTTTAAATCTTCCCCCTTAAATCTCCCCTTCGGCTCTCCCGAAGCCAGGGGGCCGTCCGTCTTCTCCACACAATGCAGCGAATCAGGGGCCATTCGGGCTGCCGGGCTCGTGCTTGGTGGCGAGAGGAGCTTTTTTTTTTTCCCAGGCGACCTTGAGCCAACCGTGGACTCGGAGCTTGTGTGTGTGTGTGTGTGTGTGTGTGTGTGTGTGTGAGACCTTTTGTGTGTCTCTTGAGATAAAAAGGCAGAGAGGCCTGCGAACCCCCCCCAACCACCTCCCTCCAGCCGACCCGTCCGGCAACATTCGGTTCTGTTCTGGTTCTACAAAGCACGAGAGCAGGAAGAACACACACGGTGGATGGAGGTAGCTGGACGTGGAAAACGGGCGGGAGGATTTTTGTGATTCCCGCCTCCTGGTAGCCGCGTGGGAACCGGCGTGGCGAAGTGTTGCCGTCTGTTTGTCCCGCTCAAAATCTCACACGAAACGATTCTTCTAGTCGAACCGTTTCATGGGCCTCTCTGGGTTCAGGAATCAGGAAACATTTATTGTACACACAAGGAAGGACTATGGCGTTATTTTGTGCCACAAAACTAAACCAATAAAAGGTTGGAAGAAGGTCAATTGTGATTGGCTGTTGGTCTCCAATCACAACGCTTGCCTAAAGCTGCCGCGAGTGATATTCACCGGTAGCCACCATCAGACATGACGAAGCAAATGATGTGTGTGCAAGTGTTTTAATACAGGCCGGAGGCCAAATGCTGGTGCTGCTGAGCGTGATGCTGTAGCCATTTACTAGCGTTGTGATTGGAGGCCCAAATCTCACGGCATCTTCCCCTGATTGGTTGGGCCGCCTGTAAGCTGCTACGTCCCTGTGAAGTGAAGAGGTAAGGCGAAACCCCGGCTGCCTGGTGAGAAAACCAGTTTGTGGCGAGATCACCTGAGTCTGCACGGAACTTTCTTTGCTAAAATATAGTTCTCTGTGCCCAAAACCACACACGCCCGGGATTGTGGCACAAATATACGCCATAAAGGACAACAAGACAGCAGTGCACAAGTAATGAAATAAAGGAAATGCTAATGCAATTTCCCATGGCCCCTCAAAGCTCAGGCCCACATGCTGTGTGGCCTCTCCCCACGAAATCCACAAGAGACGTTCCTGTGCAACTTTTAAGAAAAGAACCATTTCAGTCGGTTGGTTTGTACAATTTACGGGCGTTTTTTTTCCCCAAACAAAATTGATAAAAGGTTGTTTCCTTCGCCCTCGCAATCCGATGAAATGCCTGAGCTGCCGCCTTTCTTCACCGCGGTGTGTGTGTGTGTGTGTTTTGCTGATGCCATGGTGCTGGAGAGCGTGATGTTTGCCATTTTTAAGAAAGAAGAGCTATTAAATCAAACTTCTTTTGGCCGCCTGGAGCATTAACGTCCCTGTAAGTAACCCCTGACACCCCCAAACACGCCGCCCTGCTTCTACGGTTCGCCCCCTCTGCAGACCTACGCCGCTGGCTCCTCCCCCCACCTCCTCGTTTGACACACGCCCTGGATGCGATCATTTCAGCCCTCGGGTGACGCTCCGGAAAGACGGGACGGCCTGTGACCCCGCGAGTGTAAAGACCAAACCAGACCAAAGCAGTCGAGTGCCGCTCGAATGGTCTCGATCGGGGGTGGGGGGCCATGATGGGAATCTAATCTGACCGACTGATGCTGCCGCGTCCACAGAGTCACAAGCTGGACACGCGTGAGCTCGCCGACGCCGGCATCTCCGCCGAGGTCGCCGAGAAGATGGCCCAGTTTCACGCCATGAGGATGCCCTTCAACAAGGAGCCCAAGTGGCTCTTTGGGACTATGGACAAGTGAGTGATTTGGGTCTGACCCGCCCGCGACACAAACAATGGAGAAATCAGAAAAGTAATATTTAGTTGTTTGTTCTCTCGTGTATGTTTTGTTTCGTGTAGTCATTTTGTTTATTTGCTCATTTTGCGTCGCTTGAATTGTGCAGAGGCTCTTAGTTGGCGTTTATTTGCTCAACGCAGCTTTGTGCAGAAACTCTTAGTTGGCTGCACGATGATGAAACGATGATGTCACGGGACTTTTTAAGAATGACTCCTCGTCATGGCAACCCCCCCTCTCACGCCCCTGTCACTGTCGTTCTTCAATTTTAGATGTTTGCTTTCGGAATTCAATCGATTGAATATTTGCGGGTTGTGGGATTCTCATGAAATCTGACTCTCATTTATTGTCACGGCGTGCTCTCATCAAGTAGTTCACGTTGACCCTAAAGCGTATTCAGAGAACGCGCCGACCCGCGTGGCGGCGCAAACGTGTTTTTGGGGGGAAAGGGTTCATGTGTGTGTGTGTGTGTGTGTGTCTCTCCACAGGTACCTGAGCCAGGTCATGAGGCTGAAGTTCACCAGAGAGTCTCAGCTGCGCCGCTTCAACCGCCTGCTGGGCTACGACCTGCCGAAGGAGATGGAAATGCTCAAGTGTGTTCACACACACACACACACACACACACACACACACACACACACAGTATATATACACAGAGTATATATAATATAAGCTTGATCCTCCTCTGTCTTTGTGCTCAGGTCTCTTCTGGAGTCCACTCGCTCTCCCGTTGTCTTCTGCCACAACGACTGTCAAGAAGGTACAACGCGTGCACGCGGAAAGCCCCCCGCGGCCCCCCGCCCCGCGCGCGCCGGCGATTCCGTTTCACGGGAGCTGACTTTGCGCGTTGCTTTTTCCTCAGGAAACGTGCTGCTGCTGAAGCGCGGCCGGAGCTCCGACAAGCAGAAGCTGATGCTCATCGACTTTGAGTACAGCAGCTACAACTACAGGTGGGGAAGCGCCGCAGCGCTCACGGACTCGACGCCGCGGTTCTGTCTGTGCAGCCACAACGTAATCTTTCACTTCACAGCTCACGAGGAAATAAATGCTCCTCTTCTCCTGCGAACATTTCACTTTACTACTTAATCTGACGTCTGAGCCAAATACCCTCCAATTGAATTCTGTGTTTC
This sequence comes from Gasterosteus nipponicus, assembly GCA_014132575.2. NCBI lineage: Eukaryota > Metazoa > Chordata > Actinopteri > Perciformes > Gasterosteidae > Gasterosteus > Gasterosteus nipponicus. The sequence continues at coordinate 1,358,540 of BMAF01000001.1, forward strand.
CCTATTTCTACTTTTTGCTACACTGTAACTTAAGACTTTGATTAACGATTCAAAGGGAGGACGCAGTGGTTCAGCCGGTTCCTCCACAGTTGCAGAAGTGAGATTCTCTAGAGGTCCTCCTGGAGAAAGACAGTGGCTGCTGTGGCCGTGCATGTGCAGAGAGAAGCCGTTTGAATGACACGGATCTCCGGGGGCGGGGTCTGGGGGGCGGGGTCATCCACACCAACAGCAGCACAAAGCGCCTCTTCGTCCGGCGACGTCTAATCGAGGGACATTCCATGAAGCGTTTGAGCCCGAGTTGAAACGTTCCCTGCAGCTGATCTGTGGAGTGGAGCCAGTGACGAGGCGCAGGGTGGAGGTGGAGGCCTGGAGCAGAGGGGTGGTGCAGGAACCTGGGAATGCAGGGGTGCAAACTTGTCACCTTTCGGCGAAATTCGCCGTTTTTTTGTTTCAAAATAGGTCATTTGTGGGGGTTTTTTGGGGGGGTCCGGTCCTCCAAGTAATCTGCCAACGCGAGCTGTCATGAATATTTTTTCCAACTGGTGTCATCATGTCATGTTTGGGGTCTATAGCTGCCTAGATGCCGTAATAGACGGGGTGTGACGCTGCGAGAACGTCCGTCTTTCTGACGTAGGCTAACGTGCTAAATGTCAGACGGGTGTTGTCGGGTAGTACAGCGTCTATTTCCTCGGGAACTTTTGAAAAGTCTTACGCGAGAAAACGCCGAAAAAAATGTACCTCCCTTACCTTCACATTAAAAAATCCTAAAATAAATAGAATAGAAGGAAATCAACGGCTTACTCTGATACCAATGTAATGTTAGCGAATTGCTAATATTTATTCTGTTCGTCCAAAGCGAAATCTATTCAAAAAAATATAAAAATAAAAATATCCCTGACGAGTTTGCACCCCTGGAATAGACCAACGGGGTCGTGGGCCTGCATGTCCCTCCCCCTCCATGAACACGCCACACCGCCCAAGTAGCAGTGCACAAGTAATAAAATAAAGTAAAATGAAATGCTAATGCAATGGGTTAGTATAAACCAAGGGAATAAAGTTATTTAAAAATTTAAAATATTAAAAAAGTTTAAATATTAAGCATAAAGTGGCTTATTATTGTATTATTCTTATTATTATTATTGTGGCTAAAATAATTTTGACCCAATATATTATCCTAATAATCATTCAAATTTGCTACCATATAATATAACAAATATTAAATAAAATATTTGAAACTGAAGCAAATAGTAGTAGTTTTTTTTTAGCACGATAGAAAACTAGACAGAAACCAACTCAAACTGTAGCACATTTTGGATGGAATGACAAGCGCCAATTTATTCCAGATTATTTTTAGTGCAAACGGCAAAATCCCCCGGTTTCGTTGAGGGGGAACCGACTCCCTGTTTGCCGAATTAAATCTCCTCCATCGGCTCCTCTAAACGGCCTTCGGTCCGGAGCTTTTCATTCATCGGCGTCTCTCTGCTCCCCTCGCAGGGGATTCGACATCGGCAACCACTTCTGCGAGTGGATGTACGACTACAGCTGCGAGGAGAGCCCCTTCTTCAAAGTGGACGCTCAGGCGTACCCCTCGAAGGCCCAGCAGGTGGGCGCCACGCACACGCCGCCGCGCCGCCGAGCCGCCGAAAACGCTTTCGCCGGCGTTCTGACTCGTCTCGCGTGTGTGTGTCTCTACGCAGCTGCACTTCATCCGGAGCTACCTGCGCGAGTCCCACCGGGGGTTCGGCGGCCTGAGCGAGGGGGAGCAGCTGGAGCTGATGGAGCAGCTGCACGTGGAGGTCAACAGGTGAGCGCCGCCGACGCACGTCCACGTCCCGGACAGGTGGAAACAAAGTGGTGATTTTTGGGGGTTTTTTTCTCCCCCCCCGCTCTAGGTTCTCCCTGGCGTCACACTTCTTCTGGGGCTTGTGGTCCACCATCCAGGCTCGGCTGTCCACCATCAAGTTTGGCTACCTGGTGAGTAAAAGTGTGAAGTTCTAGCCTTCGAAAAAAGACGTTTGCGGCGTAAATTAGCGCGCTAACCGGCTAATCAGCGGCAGCTGAAGACAAACCCTTCCGCGTCGGACGGTTATTCAGTGTCAATATTGACTGAAGCTTGTCGATGTCACCGTGCCTTCTGGGCTGCTTTAGGCATTTCCCCAAAAAAGTTAAGTGCACGAGCAAAGTGGTTGTCAAACAGTCCGTCCACGGAAGGACAACACAAGCCTTTCACATCTTAACGACATAACAGGATTATTTTGTATCGCTCCGACGTTGTTATCCACCGTATGCTGTAAATACTTTATTAATACTTTACCAGCATATATAAATGTGCAATAATGTAGCACATAAAACCGTCTGTGGTTGCTTTGCTATAGTGCATTGTGTGGTATTATTATATGTGATGGTAATATCGTGACATGGCCTCGTTCAGTAGTCTCCCATTAAACGCTCTCCCGAGTCTTCAGCCGGAGGTTCGATTCCCGGGACCTCAAGAGGCCTCTCGTAGCCGTGAGCACGGCGTGTGAGCGTTTGGGTCCCGGTGGGCAGGTTAGCTGTAGACTGCTGAAGAGCCCTCTGAGTGGTCAGAAGATATCGGGCTAACTCGAAACCCCCCCCGCAGTGACCTTCAAAATCAGCAGCAATAACGGGAACGAATATCGTGAAAGAAACCAGTGTTTCCGTCCAAACATCGTCCAGTGCGACGTGTGCTTGCGCTCATATCTATTCCCGTGTCGTAGGAGTATGCCCAGGCCAGATTTGACGCCTACTTCCAGCAGAAGAAGATCTGGGCGGTGTGATGGAGCCGCGCCGTTGGACGGAACCTGAACATGCAAGACCGAGAGAGACTCCACCCGCTGCGCTTTCCTCCTGCAGGGGGGGGTATCTGCTGGCTACTGTTGGTGTGTTGACCAAATGCCAAAACCATTGCCGTTCGAAGTTTACACTGCCCCTGAAAAACAACACAAAATACAAAACCCCTAACCTGTACCGACCTTCATCGCTGCCCTCCGCTTCTGCCTGGGTGGGACCATATCACTAACACGAGGGTTGCTCGGGGAGGAGCTGCAGCTGGATTGGAAGTGTTGACATTGCATCAATGTGTCTGTATTGCTCATTCCCATTGTGGAAACGCTGGGTTGGAAATATCCAAAATGTGAACCGCTCTTGCTAGATTGCTGCTCGCGAAAGCAGTCAGTCGCTGGATATGTATATTATATATAGACCTCGACGTGCCGGTAACCGGGCGCTGTCTCCTACTGTTTACTGGCGTGATCGTGAATTTGATCGACAGGTCGGAGTGATATCTACACTTGTAGATATTAGAACCCTTCTTCTTGTCAGATTTTTTTTTTTTTTTTTTTTTTGCAATTGTTGTATTTGGGATTTCCTTCAGACCAAATCCGATTATGTGGTATTTCCAAGTATGAGAAGAGGTGAGGTTCCTTTTAGTTGGGGGCTGGTTAAACGTTAAAACATCTTCATTGCCATTAGGTCTGGTTCTTGGTGGCTTCCCAACTAATAATTCTGTGACTCTCTATCAACCCGTTTGGATTTCTGCTGACTCGCTGTGTAGTTTACACATTAGGTATTGACATCAGCACTTCTTATTTAGCCAAAAAGACATTCCAACCACGCTTCATACGCCTGGGAAATCGTTGCTCAGCAGCCAGGTAACCCTACGGCTTTTTTTTCAAACTTACTTTTACATTCTTATTATACTATATTTTATTGTTGCGCTTGGTGGTGTTACTGGGCTATTTGGCACAAGTGCCTACTGCTATTGTCGTAGTGAGTTGCTCGCTTAGACAAAATGTGCAATTTTACTTTGTTAAAGAGAAATTGTAGGGAGAGCTGAGTCCAATCAAACCTTTTCAATTAGACGCATTTTTTTTGGGTTTTGGGGGTTTGGCGCGTGACGCGTTCGTTTCCAAATTTCTGTTGGTTTGGATTCACGGACGCATCCCGCATCACGCGTCTCAAACGGACAGATTCGCGACACCTTAAGAGCTTTGATTTGCTCGGCGCCATCTGTCACGATTAGCATTCCTCTTTCCACCCTGATCGATAACAGCGGCAATGAGCTAGCCGCCTAGCTAGCCACTACAGTAGCATTATATAACAGATTTCACCAGAAATGCTAATGGTAGCCGCAAACTGTTCCATGCTACAACCACATGTTTTGCATTTTATGTATTGCACCTCGTGAAGAAAACCAGACTAAACAGCCCACTGGGCATCGAGGTTTGATCGGCTGTCGCTAGTCAGCTAATTTTCATTGTTTCCAGATCAATCTTTTTAGCCTCTACAAATATGCACTTTACCACTTCAAACATTGCGTTCGATTTGCATTTTATTTGCTCAAAAAAGCCCCCAGCGTGTAAAAGGTCTTGTTTGGCTACTTAGCTCACATACTTGTTTGTATCCCCGCCCCCCCAAAGATGAAAGCTCTCCTGGTGCGCTTAGCAACCATGACACTTCCATTGGGCCACGTTGCCGGGTTACGGTTTGAACATCCAACAAAGACCAGGACAGAGCTGCTACCGTTTAAAACTCTTAATATTACCCCAATACTACGCGGCCTGTGTGCTAGCAGTGAACACGCTCTTGTTTCTGATTGGACAATCGCTGTTTGGGTTTCGGATCCAGCAAGTCAATTGAAAGACAACATATTTGCTTTAGGTAGTTTTAAAGTAATACTGCATGGAAATATCACCGTCGATGCTCGTTTTCCACAAAATGTTGGATTGGATATTTCATGCAGACCTGAGCACTGGCATTTAGTGTGGAAGCAACCAAGTGACCTTTTGTTAACTAAACCGAACCCGACACTAGTCGCGCTGTTACAGGAACCATCCCGAAGTGTTAGAATGTCTACTGAGGCACTTTTGATCGGAATACATTTACTTTAGTGTCTTCACGTGTGAAACATTTGAAGGTTGTGGAACTGTGACTCTTAGTTTAATTTTACATGCAAGTGAATTTATTGTATTTTTCATTGTGATGTTTCTTTGGATTTACTGTATAGTTAGATTTTATTTTGCGACTCCGCGTGTCGTGGATTATACTCATGGTGTACTCAAAAAGAGTTACGGCTGCATTTCCTTCTCTAGCAATAGTCTAATTTAGTATCTGTTATTTTTTACCATTCAGTGTCTCTTTCTTCTACCGAACTTAACACTAAGTTTTGGTTTTTAATCTATTAAATATATTTGTCCTGACTGTACCTTCACTCTCGTTTTCGTCCCTTTACATGATTTCCATGATTTTGTTATATCAAAAATGGCCACTACGATCTGTACCTTCGATCAAAATAACATTTTGATTGGTTCCAACAAAATTGTGCAAAAGTAAAGAACAAACAAACTCGCTTCTGTTTATACATGTTATTAAATATATGTATCATTCCCTGACAAAAATACAGAGGGTCATGCAAAAAAATATCCAAATGAAGAATTTTCATTCTTAATGAATGTACATAGTGTTAAAATTAACAAACATTTTGTTATGTGAAAGCACCCACAGCTACAGCGTCATGTGACTCACACTGGTAACCGTTGCTCTCTATGCAGTTATACTGAACGCTTACGTACTCATGGAAACATAACGGCAAAGCCTTTTGGGTGAATTGCAGCAGCGTAGAAAATACTTTGGCTGTAAATGTACTTTTCTGCTCTGCACCAACAAGAAATAAAAGAGAAAACAACTCACTGACCAGTGTGTTCTTTTGCTTCGGGGGGGGGGGGGTACCCATTAATGCAATTAATATTAATAATTCAAGCTAAATGCTAACTGCATTCCACTTGCTTGTGAGGACTATGCTAACGATAGCATAGAGGCTAGGTAGCCATAGAAGGCACCACATTTAGCATGTTAGCGCGGCGGGTCAGCATGCTAACACCTAATTAGCAGGAAGCACATCAGATGAGTCGTTAGTTCTCTAAACCGCCTGCAACGATGAGACGCACCTCTATGGTAAAACACACAACGACAATAAGAAATGCTCCGATAAGAGCAAGAAATATAAGAAATGCTTATCTTTTTGACCAGCTTAGCTTATTTTGTTAACTGTTGCATCTTGTGCCGCTAACAGGCAATCAAACCACGTCGGAAAAAAAAACCATGACGTGTCTCATTCTCGTCATGATGTGGTTACTGAATTAAGATTCCATGTCGTACCATGTCGGATAATATGCCATGTCTGTATGTGGTATCGTGGGATAAAAGGTGGAACTCGCCACTAATATTGGCCAAGTGGACCCAGTTAAATGCACAAATATAACTTAACTCAATGAGCAGTTTCTGTTTGAAACATGCATTAATTAACATAACATCAGGCTGATAGAAATACACCTCGACAGCCACACACACACACACAGTGAAAGATACTTAATTATATCCCAGGTAAACACCACTTAATTACTACATCATACACATACTGTTGTCGCTAACTACAACGACTGTGTGAGTGTGTCGTTCGGCGCTTCTGTCTGCTGGTTTTGATGGATTCCTGCCTTGTACCCACAACAAGTAAATGACAATATAAAGCCAAACCCCGACACTGTGGCTGCAGAATATAAAAGCTGACATGGTGGCTCAAGTTACTGCAGCAATCGGCCTGAGTAGTGCATGCCGAGGCAGGCCAAAAAAGAAAGAGGGGGCACTAACTAATGGAGTGGATGGTCCAAAACCCTTCAGTGTGATGGATGATTGGGGCTTTCTTCTTCTACCTTTGAAAAAAACTGCACATTCTTGCCAAAATGGATGTTTATTTTATATGTGTCGAGTTCCCTCATCTCAAACTACAGTTTCAACAAGCGTAGTCCATGTGTAGTCCCCCCTCTGGTTTCCCAAACATTCCTGTCGCTGTGGACAATGACGCATAGAGGACAGAGAGACAAAGGTCAGAGGGACAAGAAGAGGCAACGGGAATTAGGTAAACGTAAGGGAATGTAGGAGCGGTGTGTGTGTGTTTATGGCTCGGGGTTTGAGAGGAATGCAGTGTCACGGCTCTGCAGAGACTCGGGCGGAGGGCCGAGGGGGGAGGGGTGGACGTCACCTGGCCTCAGCTGTCGGGTCGGGGGGGGGCCAGAGACTTTCTTTCTGCGGTTTGTGTATCAGCGTCCCAGAAAAGTGGGTCATGGCCTTCTGTCAATATCCCACAGGTTTCACAAGCAAAAGTTGGGCGGGTTTCTATGTTGGGGAACGAGCTAATGTCTGGTCGACCCAGCAGGGACCAAGTCCTATGTGGACGTCCTCTGGTGTCGCTAAGGCCTTGGCTCCCAGTGGCCCCAGGAAACACGGAGTGAGGACGACGGGGGGCCAGGAATGCAGCGTGGAGGAATGTCAACAGAGACAAAGAGCAAAGGATTGGCATGGACAGCTGGGGGGGGGCTTCTGCTTGTGTACATCCATGGAGTTGAGATACAGACTGGAACAGCTATGAACACAAAAATGTTCAAATCTGCTGTTGTGGTGGATAATCGTCCGGGAAGCCTTAAGGAGGCAGAATGAAAGTGGAAGTGACGGTGAGCATAACGACACGGAGACCAGGACAACAAACTACAGGGATCATGTGACGCATCAAAAGCAGAAGTTATTCTGCTCAGTGCACAGATTCTTGAATAGTTCTCTTCCTCCTGTCATACACGTAGGTGGAATTATAAAGTGATAATATGACTCAAAAGCGCCATCTGGTGGTAATCAGTTGTAATTTCACTGAATGAGCCTGAGACACGTTATAACGATCTCATTTGAAAAATGAATGTAGCCACCTGATCAAAGACTGAGCCAGATAGAAAAGCTCAGACACATTTGTTTTAATAACTTTTTATGTTGTTTTATTATGCCGCAAATTTCAGACTCCATTGATGCCATTTTTCAAAACTCTTGATACAAAACTTACAACCAATGATCTAAAATCAATATGAGTTAAGGTAACATCAATGTACTATTTCAAAATGCAATTCCTACCTTACGGTTGAAATGGCTGTCCATTCATTTCCTAACAATGATCTAACTAACTATCAATTCATACAACATCTCAAAATGAGAAGTATTTGCTGCAGAAGCCTTAGTGGATAGTTTTATGGATACTGACAAACCATATTGTTTAGATTGTGAGGTTTCAAAACAATGAGATCCATTTTACACCAATTAGCGTGGATCATGAACCAGTTGGATTAAATGATCTATGGATGTAATATTTGATCATCATTCTCTATCAGACACTGTTTCTACGGTCCCATGTACCACTTTTTCAGACCAAGCTGCAGGCCTTGTAATTACCAATTGTGTCCAATTCTGCCAACTCGTTACTGATGATTGATTTCACATTGTGGTCGTAGCCAGCAGCCACCTACAACAACATACCAATGCATGTAACACGGAGCCAGCAGGAGATCCAGGTCACAACAGAGGGGGAAGACTTGGGGTATGACGAGACAGCTTCTGGCCACCCAAGCAAGTCCGGCGCCTCCTCGTGGCGTAACCCCGGTAACGCAGGGCCTCCTTCCCTACGGCAGAAGACCGAACCTCTGCGAACCCCAAAAGGGAGGAGGGCCAGCACCCCTCCTCCTCTAACTCGCTACAGAACAAAAGAAAGTAAATACAACGACACTGGCGGCCACTGCGGCCAGTGGAGTTAGAATAGACGGCAGAGATGACAGTCCGCATCGGTGTGGATTCTGTGTGAAGAGCTTGCGAACCAAGAGAGGTCTTGGAGTGCACAACATTGGGAAGCACCCAGATGAACATCACAGGATGGAGGTGGCCCGAAGGGAGGGCCAAACGAAAAACATCCGTTGGTCCGAAGAAGAAGTTGAGCTCGTTGCGAGAGCCGAAATAGCCGAGGAAGGGGCCCGTTTTATCAATCAAGCGGTTCTGGCGAGGTTGCCGGGGTGGACCATTGACCAAATCCGCTAAATCAGCAAGACGGACCGCTACAAAAAGGCCCTGATGAGATTACAGGAAGATATCCTCAAGGACCCAGCAAGCGGCCCGGGTCTATCACCAGAGGAGGATAATGCCACCCCGTGGAGACCATGAGTCGGAACCCCCAGGGAATGAACCTGACAACATCTGCAGGACCAGAATACATCATTGGGCAGAGGAGCAGGCCTCCAGCCTGGGCCCCGAGCATGCCGTGCTCCTGAAGCATCTAGCCGACCGCAGCAACGACCTAATAGCATCTGAACTTCTGAACTACACCGCATCCTGGTGAGTCCCCAGGCAACCGACCCTACTCGGGCAGCTAAGCAGCAAACCGCTCAAGCTCCACGCCAACATCGGCGGAGAGGCAAAACAAGGACAGCCACTGATAAGAAAACCAAACGCCAGCTCAGGCAAATTTTTTATGCCAAAATGCAGACCCTCTACTAGCGGAAGCGCTCGGAGGCAGCTATATTTGCAATGGAGGGCAGTTGGGATAAAAGCAACGTTCCAAAGTTCAGCAAGGAGGAGATGATTTCCTACTGGAAAGGGATACTTGAAGGCCCCAGAATCGAGGATCTGAGACGCCCAAACAGGCTTCGACCAGTCCTCCACAAGGCAGTGGCGCCAGTCACTGTACTGGAAGCGACTACCCTGCTAAAAGAGCTGCTTAGCTCAGCTCCCGGGCCTGACTGAGTACTCAACTCTGACCTGAAGCGAAAAGATCAGGGAACGTAGTTTTTAGTGGAAGCTCAGACTTGGTTCACCCTGAGAAGAGGGAAACTCTTGTCTTGTCGGTTTCAGAAAGGGAGGTAACTAAAGCTCAGGGTCCGTCACCGTGGCAACTGATCCTGTGAACCTGGTCGGCAGCAGGTTTTCTTCCCAACAGATTGGGATGGTGCACTCTCCCTTGTGGACCCTCATGCCACAGCAGAAGTCCCAGAAGCTGTAAGACAACTAAATACCCCAGACATGAAGTACTTTAGAGTCTATAACAATGCTCATCTTCACCGATGAGGAGAACACATTGTCTGCTGTGACAGAGAGGGATCCAGAGGTATTATCACCACTATGTTACTGATAGTCATCTCCTCATTCACAATTCTTACCACTGCCGTCCACACAGCAGTGTGCAGATATGGAGCGTGACATATGACTGGATATTCTACTTAACAGAACGTGTCTGGGCAACAGGAGGAGGGTCCATCAACCTCCACATCACAACACTGGAGATGCACAACAACTGCCACAGATCTATGATGTTCAACTGTATGATTTCAATGTCCTGATGTTATGTGTTACCTGAAAAGGACCTTTATTCCACCTAGTAAAAAATATTTTTAAAAAAGACCTCGAAATGGTGTTGCTGGACCGCCAGATAAAAAAGACAGACATCGAAATCCTAAAATACAAGCTAGAGGCGGGTGCATGGTCACAGGTGAATTTGTGTTAAATATCGGAACAACATAATAACCTCACTGTTGCTTTTGTATTTTTGGGAAATAAAGAAGACAAAATGAAGTTTCATGCATTTTCTTTATTTGGGTGGTGCATGTGCTTTAGTCGGTAAAGTGATTTCTGCACATGATGTCTCTGACTGCTCCTCCATCCTGGAGATCCTGGAGATCTGCAGGGTAAATGGGGTCCTCTATTTTTGGGCAGGGTGTTGCTCTCCTATAATTGTGGCAATATTATGGAGAACAACACACGCCACAATAACGTCACATGCCCTGTCAGGGGTTACCCTGAGGTGGGGTAGGCACTGGAAAACGAGCTTTCAACAGGCCTGTGGTCATCTCCACCCTGGCTCTCCTGGGCCACATTAAAGTTGCTCTGGGGGCCTGGGTCAGGGTCAGGAGTGAGCAGAGTGGGCTGGCATGGGTAACCTTGGGTCACCCAGCAGAAGGTCTTCAAACTCTCCTGTGATGTATAGGGTATACATTTGAGTAAATAAAGGGGAGACAGGTCAATAATAGCGTACAAGGCTTTAAGCTGCTTACCACGTTGCATCCTGTGGCGGAGGGCAGACTCACGATACACCCGTGAGTCACGCACAGACCGAGGCCATTTGGCCTCCACGTTATTTATTAGGTGTGCAGCATCACATATGATCTTGATGGTACAGAGAATAACACTTGTTACTTGCAGTATTGTGATGTGGTATTTGACATTTTGTGACAGTGGTCAATTTCCCTGCACATTGGACGTGCGCTGTCATACGGTGATACCTTATACAGACAGGTGTGTGCCTTTCTCAAGCACGTCCAATCAACTGGATTTAGCGCAGGTGGACTCAAGTTGTAGAAACATCTCAAGGATGATCAGTGGAAACAGGAAGCACCTGAGCTCAATTTTGAGTGTCATGGCGAAGGCTGTGAATACTTTATGCACATTTTTAACAGACTTGCAAAAATTTGCAAAAAACAGTTTTCACTTTGTCGTTATGGGTTGTTGTGTGTAGAACGTTGAGGAAAACAACAAATTTAATCCATTTTGGAAAAAGGCTGTAACATAACAAAATGTGTAAAAAGTGAAGCGCTGTGAATACTTTCCGGATCCGCTGTAGATTTACACACATTAGTGATCAAAGCTTTTTTTTTTTTTTTTAAGTATGCAAAAAATGACAAGATAACTATTGATTTCACCTTTTATTTACTTTCATGTTTATTACTTGAACGTTGAGCATTTCAAAAAAACATAATTCACCCTGTGGCAACCTGGTTAAACGATGGAGCATTACGGCTGCTGTCCAACCTGCATCGGGGTGGGTTCACTCCACCAGGGAGCAGCACAGGACCGGAGGCGGGGGGCCGCTTCACGGGCACGACTCCCCCTGGCTGTTGCTCTTCTCTTCACTTGCATCCTTAAAATAATTAAATAATCTACACGCAAAGTATCAATCCTTTGCTCCGGCTGCATTAAAGGGCCCGTGTGTAGTTTACTGCACACGTCTTAGTGGTTGATTCAGATGTTCATTCTCACCACAGTGAGTTTGAAGGTCACGGTTCGAGGCCGGTGTTAAGCGCAGACGGACACTGGAGGTGAGATGAAGATGGTTCTTTCCGGCAGGGGCGCCCTGTTCCTCGTATGTGGTCCGACTAAGTCGATCAAATGTCCCGTTATCCAGCCGAAATTACCGAGACGCTGACGTCAGGCTGTCTTCGGTTCCTCAACGGCTGATCCGCGCTCAAATAGTCTCGTCAGTTTGAACCACATGTCAGTCATCGGGATAATTCTGCAGTCTACGTTTAGAAGGCGCGGACGAGCAGGAGATGATCGTGAACGCTTTTACGTTGTTCATTCTGGACGTCCGTCCCGGGGAGGATCCTCCCGGGTCTCTTCCCTTTATTCTCCCCACCGAAGGCCTTTCCGCATTGGGAGAGCTTTCCCTGTGCCGATGTGAGTGTTTCTGGACAGGGGATGTCACATGATTGTAAAACCCTCAGCACGGACCAATTTGCGATATCGTGCTGTACAAAATAAAATTGATTAAATCATATAATCATGGCAAAAACTGACACCGCCTCCCCTGCAAGGCTACAGGCCCGAAGTATCGCAGACAGGTTAACGTTAAATGCGTAAGTGTGTAAGGGAAATATAGGCTCATTCTAAGTGCCTCATCAATCTAAATCAATCAGATTATATTTCATCATCCAATGAAATGTTGCTCATCTCACCTCTTTCTGAATAAGATGAAAACAAGCCCAAAGAGTGATTGATACGAATGGATAGTTATGGATCATATGCAGGTGTAGAGGACCTCATAGAACCAGGCGGGCATTTTGGGGGACAGGTGCTCAAACCAAAATAAAAAAGGGCAGATTGCCCAAATTATTATTTATAATTAAAATAAATAAAAAACACAGTGTGATATTTTCAACTTGTATATTTACTTTTGTATAAATTAATAAATAACAGGCGAAAACGGACAAAACAAGGCCATATTGTACTTAAGGGGGGCGAGGCATAAGCAGCATCACACTAATAATAATATACGACGCCAAATGCACGAGTCCTCAGACGAAGTTCCAAAAGAAATCAAAGTTCATTAACAAAAGGGCAAGTGCCACTGAAACGAAAATCACTCGTGGTCGAGGAAAACCGTCTATACGAAACGTACGAAGAGACGTGGCGAGGCTGAGGACGCAGACGTTACACACAAACAGGGGCACAGGTGGAGACAATCGGACCGGCACGCGGGGGGGGGAGAAGGAGCACGTTGCTGAACCACGAGGCGACCGGACTACGGTTTGAGGGACGGTATGTGAGACGGCGTGGTGTTCGCCACGTGGCGGGAAAACCTTCTTGTAAATAACCGATTCCTTGTCTTCAGCGTCGATAGCTGACGTCATAACGGGTCTTTGTGATCTCGGAGAACCAACGGATTTATCGCTCCGTCATCAAAGAGGAGGCGACGAACTCATCCAGCAGCTCAGATGAACCTTGAGGTTTTTCGACGTGTTGCTGTGGTGATTCGGCCAAACCAGCTTCTGGCCGGCAGAGAGTCGCTTAACAAACGCTGCAGAAGAGGAAGGAAACACATTTGACATATTTTCTGCTGTATGTTGGGGGGGGACACACGCCTTTGCTACTAAAGAACACACAGATTTTAAACGTAGCTTAATGCAACTCTTTTTTCACAATGTTTGAGTCTAAATCCTCTAAACTTCTGTTTGGTCAACTTCTGGACGTTGGAGCCAAATGACTTTCGACTACACGCTGCAGAAGCTTTTTGTCCGTCATCCGCGGTTGCTGGATTTGCTCCGTTGCTGACGTGATATTTTTGTTAAGATTCCGGTACGTGGATTTCCTGTGTGTCACGTGGAGTCACGCACACTTGAGAATCCCGATAAACAGAGCAGCCCTGAGATAAGTCAGTGCATGGCAATCACACACACACACACACACACACACACACACACACACACACACACACACACACACACACACACACACACACACAAATGGAATGAGCATTTGAAACATAAACGGAACTACTAGCAAGTAGTTGTATTTATATCCCTTCATGAAAAACTCAGATTAGAGAAAGTAAATCCCTTAGCAGCGTAATTTTGTTCCAACAATAAAGAACCTCATACAAGGAGACGGAAAACACATTTAAGGAAAACAACAAAACGACACCAAACAGAACAACAACAACTTTCATTAGTCTGTCTGTCAAAGGCAATTGTCTTTTGCAGCAAAACAATCTAATGCGAAAAAGGAAGTATGGATGGAGAGAGTGTCGCTGAATGTTACAAAAACAACCCGGGGGCCCCAGTTTGACCTCCTCATCGCAGATGATATTACACATAAATAAAGAGCTCATTCTGGGGAAGTCAAGGAAACAAACACAGCACGGATGAGTTCAACCACTTGAATGTCAACAACATGGCCGACAGCGTCACCATAAACAAAGAAAATCCTTGCGGTTTGCCGTAACCGACTCGGAGCTGTATCTCTTCATTGTCTATTGGCGGGACGGAAGGGGTCAAAGGTCAACCGTGCGCAAGAAGGTGTACATCTTATTTGATGAAACTGCACTTTTGTAAGTCGCTTTGGATGAAAGCGTCCGCTAAATGACATGTGATGTGATGTCAACAGGACCATCTGTAGCATTTCCACGTGTTCTCTGTAACATGTTATTATTGTAATATTATTTAAGTGGAGGCTTCAAAAGGGACAAATCGGCCTTCTGCCTCTTCCTGCACTGAGAATAGATTTTTATTTTATTTGTTTATTGCTATTCAGCTCAGCAAATTAATACGAACTTCTGTATTCCGACACCTTCTTGTTTCCGACCATTGAGGGTGAAACGTGTCCAGCGGCCATCAGAGTGAAGGCGATCGGCGCTTACTGATGGACGCGTTAAGCCTTCCGCCACTGACACTATTTCACTGACACGAAGGATTTTACTGCTGACCCTCCTTCACTTCTTTGGACAGGGCGCCTTCGACGGCGGTACTGAGATTGCCAGACCAACCGATTTCAGAATATGTTCCTACAGCCACAAAAAGTACATAAGTCAATGGTTACAAAAGAAAGGCCATTGGCTGGCAGCATCCAGGAGAACTCCCGGCAGCAGGATCAGCACCTTGGAGAGCGTCCTGATACCACGACTCGCTCTCATCTTCAATCTGTGTGCACTGAAAGTGGCCATGACGTGTACAGTGGGCAAACACCTCGCAGGGCCACGTTGGTACCAGGCTGGAGATCCAGCTGTGTGGCTTTGGAATGGCCGGCCCCTGCATATGATGATCTACCGGTCTTCTGTTTTGATCTCCAGGTGATGTGACAGTTCACTGCCAGACTGCGAGCTGCAGCTTCGTCTTTTAACCTGTTTGCACCGCGGGATCAGCCGGACGTCCTGCGATGTCCTCCAGACGCTCCCTGCAGACCAGACATGGGCAAAGTACGGCCCCCGATGGGCAAAGTACGGCCCCCGATGGGCAAACATGGGCAAAGTACGGCCCCCGATGGGCAAACATGGGCAAAGTACGGCCCCCGATGGGCAGACATGGGCAAAGTACGGCCCCCGATGGGCAGACATGGGCAAAGTACGGCCCCCGATGGGCAAACATGGGCAAAGTACGGCCCCCGATGGGCAAACATGGGCAAAGTTGGGCTGTTTAATCCGGCCCGCCGAACCTTTACCAAATATAAAACTAAACATTGACATTAGCACCCCCACCCACCCGCGGGTAGAATTCGCCTGTGGAGAGTAAAGCAGTTTCTCCCACGAGCCACTTTGAGTGTTACGTTGATTCTATACCTCGCTCTACATTTTGTATTGTAGCGTAATAGCGGTTATTACAGTGTCATTACAGTGTCATTACAGTGTCATTACAGCGCATCGGTGCAGCGGTGGTTCGCGTAAACAGCCTACGGACCGCGGCGACTATTTCACGCTCAGGCGAGTTTGAGTGGGCGCTTCCTTAGTTTAGCTCGGCTAAAGTGTTAGCAGGCTGAAGCCGCGGCGCTTCAGAGACAGATGTGCGTGCAGATGAAGACCCGTTTAACAGCTCGGGGCTGTTCGCCGGACGGTCGGTAGCAGAGACCCACGCGGACCTACACATCTAAAATAATGAACTCCATTGCAGGGTTCTGAAGCCAGAAGTTAAACAGTCTGGTGTAGGAGGGCAGGTGTAGGAGGGCAGGTGTAGGAGGGCAGGTGTAGGAGGGCAGACACAAGGGGAAAGAAACTGGTCATGAAACCAAAAATGAATGAATTTGTTTTCATACAAAAGGAGATCTGAAGATTTGGTGACTGTATATACATTTTACGTGGTTCTGATTTGGATGTTTAACAACGGTCATTTACATTTGAAATGATTGATACTTCTTCACGTAAATTGTAGCAAACCGTAGTCAACTTTAATCAATTAAGTAGATAATAAAGTGAGGTAATTGGTCGTTACGACATATTTTTGTACTGTTTAAGTCAGAATTTTCTTAAATTGACTTAAAAATGTATTGTTAAAAGCCAAATCCTTTCATGTATTGATCATGTTGTGACTTACTTTTCATTTATATTAGCTCGAACAAACACTCGGCCCCTGTGGGTGAAAAGGTCGGCCCAGTCGGCTCCTCTTTGGAATCGCTTTTTTGTTTGCTAAGCCTTCTGATTCACTCGGCGCCGAAGGTTTGAGCGGTTGCTTTTCTGCCTCCCCTCTTTGTCATTTAGCTGCTCTCGTACATCTCCGGAATTTAGATCAATTGTTAGAAATCTCTTTGTGAACATTCAGCCGCAAAAATGTGATTTATTATCTCCCGAGTTTTGAGGGGTTAAAGTGCTTTAACACGTCATCGCATGGGAAGTGGTCCGGCTTGTTGGCCCTTTTTCAGCCACATCTACCGGATGTCCTCCATGAGCTTCCACTCACGTCCAACAGAGTGAAAAGACGGAGCACTTCTTCAGTGGAGCGCAGGACAGCTGCTCCCACTCAACAGGCCCGAGTGAGCGAGCACAGATCACAGGCCAGTGCTGCTCTCGCTCTCTCTATATATTATTATTATCATGTAGTAAGTTCTAGCAAGTAACCCTTGTAGTTTGAGGTTTCGGTAAAGCATCCCAAACGGAGGACCGGTCGGGGACGTGTCACCACCAGCTTGTGAGAGCCCGATTATTCTTAACCCACTTAATTTCACTGGGCCGCACAGAGCTCGGGCCACTGCTGCTGTTGTGAACGCTGAGTTCACAGTATGTGAACACAAACACCACTTCCTTCGCTTTCCTCGGAGGGCCGACCTTCGACCCCAGCGTCTTGCTCCCAGCATCGAGTCCGACACATGGGGCCCCCCGGGAGCTCGACTCCGTGTGCTCTACAAGGTCCCTGCTTTCCTTTTGCTCCGTTCCCTGTGTGTTGTTTTTAACTCTGAAAGTCTAAAAATACACCGGGGTGCGGATGTTGCTGCTGCGGTTACGTAAGCGTCCGGGGGCTGAAGTGTCAGGAATAAGAGGTTGCGCAGAAAGTTTCTGGATCTCTGTTCTCACAAAGTAAACAAATCGCCAAGAAGGGACAGTTTCCTGGAACCGCTTCAAAGAGAAACATAGACCCAGAATTCACTTGGAGCTTTGTGTTTTAGTCACTTTTTAACATACTTGAGGAAAGAGTTCACAGATTTCCCGGCCTCCATTTTTAAAGCTAACAATTGCTGCAATAAAGTCACTTGCTCGCACTGTTCCGTGTTCATATACGTTCATGCAGTTTCATGCGTCAGTGGGAAGAAAACGTCCCCTCATCATCCACACAGATGCATCCTGGAGGACGTCCGTCCTAAACATTCCTTATGCAGCTGCAGAGTAGAGGACAGTTGACTGCATGTCATTCCCCTTTTCTCGTGCTTTTCTCGTTCTCGAGCGTCAACGGCAACGCCGATTAAAAACAAATGTGCTCTTTTATTCCCGGCGGTGAATTGGTTTGGTTGAGAGGAAAAATAATAAAAGCTACTGTGGCGTCTCCCAAGTACCGGACCCAAAACACGCACATCAGGAGATCTCGTTCCCCCCTCGTTTTGTTGCCGTGACCTTGTTGAACGCAGCATTCGCTCACAGAGAAAAGCAAACCGCGATAACAACAGACACAGAACAGACCGTTGGGTCGAAGCAGTCTGGCGTTGTCGAGTTGGTTACACGCGGGAGACGATAGTTCGAGAGGACTCGCCTGTGGGATGTTTGTATTCCGGTAAGACGGTGCTCTGAAACTGACCTTTAACCCCCTGGCTGTGTCAGCCAAACACACCAGAGGACCTGAGAACTTCAGCTATGCATCGAAACGCACATTAATACGTGCGTACGATGGCTTTACGCTCAGGAGTAGTGATGAGTCGGCCATTAAGGAATAGTGTGATGCAAACAGAAATATGTACAAAAAGGTGTGATTCACCGATTCGACAACATTTCTTTTCATTTTATGTGCCGCTCATCCTCCGTTGGTTGCGGAGACGGACACACACTCGCTCTCCACTCACACAAGGAAGCATCCGGAGAGAACCTGGCGGCAGAACATGATCACTTCACAAATAAAGCAGACGGACCCAAGAGCTTCTTTCTGTGAGGCAACAGTACCAAGTAACACCGTGCCGCCCAGTGCATACACGCATACACTCATGCATACACGCATACACTCATGCATACACGCATACACTCATGCATACACGCATACACCCATGCATACACATATACACTCATGCATGCATGCATACACTCATGCATACGCACATGCATACATACATGCATACATACATACATACATACATGCAAGCATAACAAGGAATTGGGCTGATCTGCACGCACAGCGTCCCACTACTGACTGCATAACCATCTGGCGAAGAAGCAGTTTTGTTGCTGTGGGTTCCATGTGTGGCGAGCAGAGCGCAAAGCTTCTGTCCCCCGTTGTCCCCCCACGTTGGGGGTGTTTTCCTGGCTGTGCCTCTTCTGCTGCCTGTCACTGGGTCACTACGGGTCCTCAGAGCTGAGCTTTGGTTCCCTTCAGTCTGCAGCCTCGTGTCACGTAGCACACACGGACATACTTGTGTCATGTTGTCCTTTCTTGTACATGTAACTTGCAGAGCGGACGAGAGGTTGGGTGGGGGTGGGGGGGGGGGGGTGGGGGTGGTCCCGTAGAGACGGGGGGGAGAGAGGGGGACGCCTCGTGTTCATCAGGGTTTTATCGTTGTCTAAGTTTAGATCTTGGCTCTCGGGCAGCTTCTCAAGTAACAAGGCGGCGGTTTGCCTTTCAACGGGAGACGACCAGCAGAGCCGCCGGGAAGTGGCAGGTCGCTGGAAGATCAGGAGGAGGAGAGAAGAGGAGAGGGGGAGGGGCCTCTTCACGCCAGGTGATATCATAGAACGTCTGTGACAGAAGAAGACACAGGCGGAGAGGAGGCGGGAGGAGAAGCACAGGGCGGACTACTTTGCGTGGAAACATCTCCCCGCCGTCTCTGCTTTCCCCCTGGACGATGGCCGAGGAAGCAGAAGGGAGAGGCGACCTCCCTGCGACCCCCGGGTCGGAGCAACAGGCCCCGCACTTTCTACAAGACGTCATCTTCCACGGCAAGTTTAAGGTGAGTGTGACAGAGGGAACCCGACCATCGAAAAGACGTCTTTTCAGGGACAGTTGTGGACCCGTCACAAATACCCAGGAGACATCAAGTATACTGTGATTTGGGATGGTAGTATTTTTTTATTTCAGGATAAAAAACAATAACAATTTAAAAAGAAACAAGATATCCCAGTCATGTTTACCCCCCAACAATATTAATAGATATTTATAGGCCTTAGAGAAATGTTTGGATTTGATAAAGCGTTGAGGCCAAAGGACACAATATTTCAGGGATTTGCTCATATTTTCTGGTCCAGAGTTTGACTTTGCACCGTTGCACAGGCAGTACAACACATACTACTGAAGCACTTTCATGCGCCACATCTCAGATGCCAGCTGCCTTCTACTCACAAACGCCAAGCGGTAAACGTGACGTACGTGACCCGCTGACGTCGCACCCTGGCCCTCCATCGCATCGCTGCCTTCACCCACGAGGAAGATCAAAAGCAAAAAGGTCGTTGTGCTCACTGACGGGAGACGTCTCCCTGCACTTAACTGCAGCTAAAACATGGGACTTCTTTGGTGGTCCGCGCAGCAGAGGGCTCATAAAAATGAAGGAGACCCGGGACTCCCTTCGTGAAACATCACAGTGTGCGCGCCAACAAACCAACAACTGCGGAACAAAAAACATTTCTCTTCTTTTGTTGTGACATAAAAAGATGCGGGGGATGTTTTCTGTCCCTGTTTTATCTGTGAAAACATTTATATGTATACAAATATACCAATACTATACAGGAATGGTTAGCAACAGTGTTACTAGACTAATAAACTGTTGTTATTTTGCCTTACTTATCTCCTGGTATCAAAAGTAAGTTATTCCTTCTATCACATTTCGCAGTGTTATACATCCATGACACATTTACCTGCAGACGTCATGACACTAATTGGACAGCTCTGTAACATTACAGTCGGGACTTTCTTTTGGCTATCAATGGACTTAAATTATACTACAGCAATGATTAAAACATTTGAGTCATGAAAACAAAAAACAACATCAGAATTCTTCTCTTACTGGCTTAAAAGATAAAGTATCGGTGGTCAGTATTCACTTTATATTAGATACCATCATTTGGATCTACTTCAACGACTTGTTTTCTTCTTTCTGTTTTGACCTCAGACAAGAAAATAAAAGCCTCATTTGAGCCACAAAAATATTTTTAAAGAAATACTATAAATAATAGTCAATTTAGATCTTTTTTTAAAGCACACAATTCTAGACAGATGAGCATTGGTTTTATTAGATGGATTATTGGTTTTCTTTTCTCCTCCAGCTGAATTAGTTAAGGGAACAGAAGTTTCCCACCTCAAGGGTCATTGTGAAGGAAAAAGGAAAGATAGCTGCAATGTATTAAGTGTTTCTGTAAAATGAATAGCAGCTTTATGTCCTGAGAAATCTAAGAAAGGTATTTTTCACACTCTAAAATAATCTTCTTTGTGAATGTCGACGTATTTGGCCAACTGTGAACTGGATCCCACATGGGGACCAGCTAGAACCCCCCTAGAGACAAGGTACTAAACGGATATTAAAGTGTAAACTGGGTGTTCCCCTTTCCACAGGCTTGTGAGTAGACGTCATAGGGAGAAATACTGTATGGCGCAGCTCATAATTCACACACTATTTATGTCTCATATAGAATGTAGAGGGACGGGGTACACAGACTGATGGCCACTGTACTGCCCCCCCAAACCCCCAAACCCATCATTTGGATCCATGCATCTAAATTATAGAAATGATATAGATGTTTTCCCACAAAGCAGAAGGGAAAATAAGGGTTAATCCAAACGTAAACTTCACCGGCAGATTTAAGCGTCTTAAGAAGTTAAAATCCATAATTCATGGAATCCACAAAGAGCCTTCAGTTGACCTACGGATGACCTCCAGACATCTTCAGCTGAACAATTTCCCATAATTCATTGTATCCATTCTTTGTGGGCTTCTTTCTCATGTTTTTGTGGATGATGTTTCTATCTGATGGTGGTTACGTCTGATGGTGGTTCTATCTGATGGTGGTTCCGTCTGATGGTAGTTCTATCTGATGGTGGTTCCGTCTGATGGTGGTTCCGTCTGATGGTGGTTCCGTCTGATGGTGGTTCCATCCGATGGTGGTTCCGTCTGATGGCGGTTCCATCCGATGGTGGTTCCATCCGATGGTGGTTCCGTCTGATGGTGGTTCTGTCTGATGGTGGTTCCATCTGATGGCGGTTCCATCCGATGGTGGTTCCATCCGATGGTGGTTACATCTGATGATGTTTCTATCTGATGGTGGTTCCGTCTGATGGTAGTTCTATCTGATGGTGGTTCCGTCTGATGGTGGTTCCGTCTGATGGTGGTTCCGTCTGATGGTGGTTCCATCTGATGGTGGTTCCGTGTGATGGTGGTTCCGTCTGATGGTGGTTCTATCTGATGGTGGTTCCATCCGATGGTGGTTCCATCCGATGGTGGTTCCGTCTGATGGTGGTTCCGTCTGATGGTGGTTCCGTCTGATGGTGGTTCTGTCTGATGGTGGTTCCGTCTGATGGTGGTTGTCCCTGGAGTGGTCCTGCGGTACAGCTGGCTTACTACTCGCAATATTTGAATAATTTCTGTCGTATGTATTGTGCATCTTTTATATTGTTTATTCTGTACATTGTAGTCGGTCCATCCCAGGAGAGGGATCCTCTCGTTCTCCCTGAGGTCAATCTTCCCTTTTTTTCCAAATTGAAGGGTTTTTCATTTTTTGGGGAGTGTTTCCTGTGCCGATGTGAGGGTTTCGGGATAGAGGATGTCACATGTGTACAGGCTGTTAAGCCCTCTGAGCTTGCACAGGCTGAACGGTTTGGATTAGTTTGTTAAAATCTGCAAGAACAAATGAAAGTTTGATTTTGATCTGCTCAGGGTTTGATGTGAACATAGCATTAGCACTGTTCAGCAACTAACCCCTCATTTCCGGGTAGTGCCATATGGAGGCTTAGTCCCGCCCCCTTAGCATCACTTTTTAATGGCTTAGATTTACCTTCGGGTCACTTAAGGCAACCGGGGTTAAGTTACTGACGGTAGGTATGGAAGGTTGTTTGTTTGACACAATCCAGTTGCTGAAGAACCTCCAAGCCGCTGACAGATGTTTGTCGGGTCCGCTGTAAATGCAAAAAATACATATGTACATCCATCCAATGGCCGGAAACATTACAACTGATGTTGCTCTGTGTGTGTAAATAGTCAGAGGGACCCATATCTATGACGCCCTATTTCACAGCTGCCAACTCTTGAGTTTAGTTCGGAGTGAAACAGTCCTCTTACAGGGTCATTGTCCGGGTCAACCTGAACAATGAGAACATTCAAACATTCCAGAAAATCCCCCAATGAGAACATTTGATCAGACTTTGAACACAAGGAGAATTTATTTGTGTTAAAATGTTTTTCTCTTATTTCAAATACTATTGAGGGCTTGGTTGAACAATTTAAAAATAAATGAAACTGACAATTTAGTTAAAAATATTTTTTTGATGTCCCCCTAAAAGGCCACAATATCATATAGTCTTCTAATATGGTTGCGGGAATAATAAACATTCAAGAGTATCAGAAAATATATCAAAATAAATCAACAGTATATTTACGGATATTTTCTGTAGAATATTGTGACACCTCTAGATCCGCTATAACTCAATGTCAATATTATAGACATGAAGCCTCCTCAGGGAAGCATCTTGGCTGCCAACTCTTTATCTCCCCCCCCTTCTGACTCAGCTGCTGAAGGCCCTAACCCCCCAGGAGAGCTCGCTGTGCCAACACGGCCTCTTCTTCCTGGACGGTCAGCGGCGCGTGGACTACGTCCTCAGCTACCCCTCCAAGAAGCCGTCCTCGGGGCGCTCCGGCCGACAGGCGACCCACCTGCTGACCGAAAACGCCGTGGCCGCAGCCTCCGGCGTGGCCCCCAGAGCCGCGAGCGGCACATCCCACAGCACCAAGGACAAAGGGCAAAGGAGCCTTCGGGGGTCGACGTGGAGCTGGGCTGTCCAGCAGAGACCCTCAATGGCCACGAGGATCAAAAGATTCTCCGCAGGGAGGAGTTTGAGGGGAAACTGAGGGACATGGGGTTGGAGCTGGAGAAAGACGAGGAGGTGAGTTTACTTCTTTATTCATATCAGGAAACATTTATTACCAAAATATGTCAGACACTCAAGGAATTTGACTTGGTGGTTGGTGCATAACACCAGACTGTAAGACCACATATAACAAAAATATAATACAAAGTAAGGCTATGGGTTAGTTTAAAAATGAATGAATAAAAGATAAAAATGTAAAAAAAAAAAGTATGTGCATGTGGAGTGTGATCTATGTTTTTAATGTACAGCTTTTTTTCCGATTTGATGATTTTAATGTAAAGTGCCTTTGAGTGTTATGAAAGGCGCTATGCAAATAAAATGTATTATTATTATTTTGTTACGCCTTCTCCCCTTCACATAAGAGTTATACTTGATAGTGTCTGTAATGAAAGGGAGGGGCTGGGAGGGATGATCGGGTGTGACCACCGTGATGTTGTGTAGGGAATAAAAAGCATGTTTGTCTGAACTGCAAAGCAAAATGATCAGACGGACGACCACAATCGGTCAAACACTAAATATGCAGAGAGGAAACCAAGATACTTTATGGATATGATATAAGGTAGAAGATATCACTTTTACATTTACCATTGGTTAAATTTACCATCTGGACTCTAAATAACAGGCACATTCTACGGAAAACAGAGTTTGGTGGAATGGGCCCAAGTAAGCAACTCAATTTCTATTATAAAGTAGTTGAAATTAGTTTCACCTGGCAACATAATGTGGAAGAAAATTTAACAGACAGGGGCCACGTGGCCAACCTATTTGAGAAGTAGGGAACTATTTCTGCTCCAATATGAGAATGGACTGGGACAAATTAGAGAACGGCAGGCTGCCACAGTTCAGTTGGGGTATTGTCACAATGTATTTCCATGTTTTCAGTCTCCTGGGACAGCATGTGCATTCTGCATAAGTTGGAAGTGGAAATATGACATTTGAGGAGCCCCAATAACCGTCCACAAAAACATTTTTAGAAGCGTTTTATTGACACTTTTCCCGTCTCCTGGACCAGACACTTAAATATATTACCAGAGATAGGGGGGTTGGGGTGGGTGACGGTGTCCTTTTTAGTCTCTTTGAGACCCCCTAGCTTCCAGTCTATTTCTGTGGCTTGTGGTGAAGCGTAACCTGCATACACAGCTGTTGGAATCTCACAAATATCCCGTTTCAACTTTTTAACCGCATCTGTATTGATTAAGGACCCCAGAGTCCCCCCACTCGCTTTGGTGGGGGTGGGAAACCAAATCAATGTCATGCTACTGTTGTTTTCTTAACTTGTTTAAGGTTGTCACTTAGGTTGTGCATCGTTGGGGATAAGAATATAATCTTTATTATCATTTTAAAAATAAACAGTATTAAAAAAATGAGTTTTATGATCCGTTGCACTTCTACTTGGCTTGACTTCAGAATCTCTTCTGATTCATAAAACTGAAGGTTTCCCTTTGTAACACAGACAACAGCTGAGCACTGTACTCAAATGTTGCTACTGAGGCAACTTGAATCAAGGGGTCTGGGACCACCGTATTCTGCACACTGACTAAATTACTGGTGGAGGCGTCTATATACTTTTACTCTTTTGCATTCTAAACATATCGTTGGAGATATGGCTTACAAGGTGTTTCTAAGGATTTTTTTTTTGCATCAAATACAGTTTGATGTGTTTTCCACCGCCTTTAAAAAAATGTGGTGCTGGTAAAAAATGTTGGGAGAACCATTTGAAGCATTGCAGAGGAGGTTTGGACATTGCTCTTTCAAACACATTTGGGTTCCCTCCAGACTTCCTGTGTTTGGAGATTTTTAGGAAGCTTGTCTCATCAGGACAGAGGAACAGGTGACGGACAATATGCAGGCCTTCAGGATGTGACATCTGCTACGTCCTTGCAAAGGTTCCATAAACCTCTCCTCCTCCTTCTCATCCGTCTCTCACGGAGATCTCTTGTCCTCTTGCCTCCCCTTGTCTTATCCATGTCCCTTGTGCGTCCACCGAGGTAAACTATCACTCAGTGGTAGAGGAGTTCTTTTTTTAGGGAAATCTGGCTTTGCATGTAGAGTGATGAACACATGTGTACAGGAAGTTGATCAGATGATAGATTGAAGAGGAAATGCTGGTAATTCACTACCGGTGAAGCACTTTCACAAGAAGCCTTTTTTAGTAGCGACACAGCTAACTAAGAAGTTAGGAGACATCCACTTGCAGGGCTGCAGCTCAGATATATTAGTGTATACATATGGGCGTAAAACTGTAGTGTGTAAGTGATATTCTGCCTATGTATAAGATGTCCTGATGCCAGCATATAAATAGAAAATAAGGCCCTGCACAGCAGGGCTGACCTGAGGTAGTCTCTTCATGGAAGGCCTTGATTCTTATTTTCCTGAAACTGGGCGCAAGGTTAAATGCCCACTCTGGTCTGTTTTGGTGAGCACAGGCGGTAAACTAGGCTGAGCCCAGTGTAATGCCGGAGAACTGTTAACTAGGAGCAACCATTGATAGGTTAATATATTCTATTAATCAGAGGTGTCAAGTAAAGAAGTAAAAATACTTCGTTACTGTACTTAAGTAGAAATTTTGGGTATCTATACTTTACTGGAGTATTTATTTTTCAGACGGCTTTTTACTTCTACTCCTTACATTTTCACGCAAATATCTGTACTTTCTACTCCTTACATTTTAAAAACAGCCTCGTTACTTCCGGCTTGTTGTAGATAAATGTCGCTATCCGGACGGAGTGAATTTGATTGTGTTTGGATGAGAAGTATAAACATTTAGCATCCAGACACCCGGTTGGTTTTCTCCGCGATGCGCCGGCAGATCGGGCGACACCGGGTGGGAAAAGTGGTCGGTGGAAAGTTGGTATTTAGCGACATGGAGCCTCCTCCTCTTCCTCCTCTTCCTCACGCCGATTCCATGTAACGTTAGATGAGTATCTTCATGACCGTGGGTTTGTCCTAAATGTTTGATTGAGAGTCTGGCACAACTCAGCGACTTGCAAGCAGCGTATTAAATAAAGTGACGTGTGTCTTAATGCGGCTTTGGAAATGAACACAAAGGGATTCTGTATTTGCTCATGAAGCCTGAACATTCTGGTTATTTGACCAATGTTTTGATAACCGACCGCTGCCAGTTCAGTGTTTCCCATCATTATAAACAGGGGTGCGCCCCCCATGACGTAGTAAACCTGAGGAGACACTGCAGTCTACCTCATCAATGCGAACAACGTGTGTGTGACTCATGTCACTGGAAAATGGGTTGTGGTTTTATCTGTTTAAGTCAGAGACATTTGTTGTTGTTGTTGTTGTTTCCACCATCCCAACGGCAGGTCACGTGATCTGCAGGCACCTTGTGATCACATTGTAGCGGACTGACGTGTTGTGTGTGCGAGGTTACGCGTTAAGTGTTTGTCCTTAATGGAATTTCTTACATTACTTTTACTTTTATACTTTAAGTAGTTTTGAAACCAGTACTTTTATACTTTTACTTAAGTAAAACGCTTGAGTCGATACTTCAACTTCTATAGGAGTCTATATAAACCCTAGTATCTGTACTTCTACTTGAGTAATGAATGTGAATACTTTTGACACCTCTGCTATTAATTCATCTCCTAATAATGTATTGATACACTGGTGCTGGATATCCATATTTTTATTAAAACACACAGCAGAGTTTAACACAAGGCTGCCTATTTTCAACAATGTCTGAGATGCTTCCACAATATTACAGCTTGCAAGAATCTAGAATTACACTTAACCGAACTCAAGGAGATATTGAGTCTTTCCAAATGACCCCAAAACTATAGAAAAAACAAACTGTGAAACCTGGAAATCCCACAAATGATCAGTTTCGGGCAATGCGAGCTTTTGCAACTGGACAATTATGGTGGACGTCATGAGCGATGTGAATGAATGAGATGGGACCCGTTGCTGTTTACATGCACGTACAGGGACTATTTTTCTCTGGAAATGCGATACACAACACTTGGTGACTACAACTATTTTGTGCTGAAAAGCAGCTATTTACTTATTTATAATTTCGCTGGTTACAGTAGTTACCGTCGAGATAGAATCACCGATCCTTTTATCTGCTCAACATCTGACAATGTGGCCGTGACAATAACGTTGGCAGTGAAGACATATGGTCCAACAGAAAGGGGGACTGTAGAACCTTTTCCAGTGATAGTCCACATGGATTACGGTCTTGCTTGCCCCCCCTGGTGTGTCTTTTTCCCAAATTTTTGACATTTTAATCCATTTCAGAAGGTTTCCCTTTTGTATTTCCGATGACATAAAGTGCATTAAGGGGTATCGGTTTGCTGTCTGTCTTAGACCAAGATTTCCGGGGTGAGCTTTGTCAAGATTCATGCTCCGTGGAACATCCTCTGTCGAGAGGCTGAGTTGATGAAGCTGAAGATGCCCACCAAGAAGGTAAGACTCATTGTCTCGTTTTCTTTTTGTCCCGGGTAAAGAATAAAGGAGACACTTTGTTTCTCAACAATATTCAAAGTACCCTAACTTTGCTTCTTGTCTTTATGTATGTGTATAATGTAACTATGCAGTAGTGATGGGAAGTTCGGATTACTCTAAAGTATTCCGAACATTCGAATAATTTTACGATCCGAATATAATAGCCAATTCCCTGGCCCAAATATGCCCACTGCAAATACGTATCATATTCTCATGTGGGTTCTTGCATGTAAGACAGAAGATACACATTTAAAAGAAATTCCTGCATTAAAATAATTTGTTATGACAGTTTGAAATGGTCATTTATTATCACACTAGCATTTAATTATCGCGGCAAACAATTACGCTGCACTGACTGTAAGTAAAGTACAAAAAAGCTAAAATAACGAAACCTGTAATTATTACTTGTGAACAAATATCATTCACGTCTTACTGAAGCTAATCACGCGAAAGTGAACGAGGTAAACAAATCCTTTCGGTTTCCTCTTCTGAGCCTTTGCAGGTCACGTGAAAAAGGATCCAAAGACTCGTACCTGAAAAACCCACTCGGGTTTGAACGAATCATTTCTGTTTCCTTAACTGAGCCTATGCAACAGTCCCAATATGCGGCCACGAGAAAATGAACCAATCTCTTTGAGAGGACTCGTTACTCCCGAGTCCTTGTAAGGATTCAGTCAAAATGAACGAATCGTTCACGAACGATCACTACTATGCAGTACAGTCATTGTTTTCCTAGTTAGTCGGTGACCCCATGTTGGCATCACATTTTAAAAAGAGACCTTATGCTTGTATAGAGCCTAGTTTGTGCAGAACGTAGAAGTGTGAAAAGGCCACTGTGCGTATTACAAACAGAAGTATGTGCCTGTTAAACATTTATTTAGAGAGATTTATTTTCAAAAGAAACAGCATGTAACGTTAAAGTTAACTGATACGTCGTCCTTGACTGGTAGTATTTTCAGTAGTTCATGGACTGAATGATTTAAATAACTGCTGAAATCCATACTTTAGAGTAATGTAAGAGCAATTTTAATTCTGTAGCATCTTTAATCTGAAAAGGATTTTGTGCTTCAGCATGAAAGGTGCTCTTGAACAAATTGATTATTATGTGTCTAGGCTGAGGGTGCTCACATAATTGTACAAATTGGGTTTTTACCCATATGGATAGTTTTCAACATGTTTCCATAAGATTCTTTCCAGACTTGGCTGTGAAGGGAGTGATGCGGTTGATTCAGGTTCAGGCCATGAAGGTGAACATTTTTATATTTGTTAGACCAGCGGTTCCCAAACTCAAGAACGCCGCTGTCCACTTTGAAATCTGAAAATCTTTGGCGGCCCACCCAAACCTTTAACCACAACTCTGATCAAAACATAATGATTAAATGACCCTATGAATTTAACCAAAATCAAACATCCGTGAGCAAAAGTCCGTCTCCGCGAGGTATTTGCTCACTTGCGAAGCGTGAACTTCGTTGCTCGCGAGGAGAATCTCTGCTCACGCTGGAAGGACTTTTCTACGCGCTCGCTGTTGTTCTTTCTGACAGTGAGGTGGAGACGGTGCTTTCAGGGTCCGATCGATGCCGCGAGGTGCGTCCGTGTACTTTAATACCACAAGAGGGCGCCCCGTTTGTTGAACAACGACAGGCGGACAAGAGCAGCCGTTTGGAGCGAGAGCCTTATTGTTTTATTAATCTGTCCGTTTAAATTGTTTGTGCTTCATCAACTAATGTTTCACATAACTAATGTGCCGCATCATAAAATAATTTTATATTAATTTCAAACTTTTAAAAATTGAAAATTAAAAAACTATTTATTTATTGTAAATGACCTCTCGCGGCCCACACTTTGGGAATCGCTGTGTTAGACAATAAAAGGAGCACCCACAAGGATCCAGATCCACTTGTGTCCCCAAGGTTAAAGAATGTACAGCCACAATTACATCAGCAGGAATACTTTTAACATGAAACCTATGCAAGATGCAGGTACGATTCTTTTTATTATTGAATAAACCCAGCCCCTTGTCATGGAGTGTAAAGAGAGAAGCAATACGTGGATGTCAGAGGTACAGCCGGGTTGTTATTCTGTGACGTGGTCAAGGACAAGCAAAGGCTCGTTACACAGACACATTCGATACAAGGCGAACTGGCCACAGTAAGTACACACAGCGAGGGTGAGTCAACGAGACACAGGTGAACACAATCAGAAGAGCATCTGTAATCAGTAGACATGAGGGCCGACACCTGACACCAGAGGGAGACATGCTGATTGGCAAAGTGAAACAGGAAACAGTGATAACTAAGGTAGGTATCTAAAAATACTTAGGTTACTAGGAAAGCCCTGACCTAACAAACGTATGACGGGACCTAACATGTCCTTAAATGTTGGATAAACTCAGTACCTGACAAAGGTAAATAACATGTCCTTAAACGTTGGATAAACTCAGTACCTGACAAAGGTAAATAACATGTCCTTAAACGTTGGATAAACTCAGTACCTGACAAAGGTAAATAACATGTCCTTAAACGTTGGATAAAAATGTAAATTGGATAAACTCAGTACCTGACAAAGGTAAATAACATGTCCTTAAACGTTGGATAAACTCAGTACCTGACAAAGGTAAATAACATGTCCTTAAACGTTGGAAAAACTCAGTACCTGACGAAGGAAACAGTTTTGGTTTTATATTTTATTTGAGGTTCATGTTTGATGTCATTTATGTTCAAGGTGTAATTTACAAGAAATGTTTAACTGCCACTGTGTAAGGGAAATAGCCTATTGCTGTTAAAAAATCAACTATTCGCAAACCTATGCTTATTGCACTTGTATTCATATACTAGTACTTTTAAAATTATATACATTGCTATTTTAAATTTGAATTGTGTCCCAGGCCTAGCTGAAATATAATCTGATCGAATTTTGATGAGAAACCTATAAAGAAACAATAACTCCAGCAGTTGAAAGGAGATTTATTCACAGAAACTTACAACAAATATCAGTATTTATTAAGAGCAGTTTAACAACCTAATAATAGCTCTTGGTAGTATGTGATGAATAATATCATTAAAACTACCAATGACAGGATTTTCCAAATTTTCTAAATTCTATCTTATAAGACAATACATGACGATAAATTATTATAACGAAGTAAAGGAATAATATTTTGGTTTACACTGACTTCAGAGCAGCATAAATTAATTTTGGGATGGTAGAGAAAAGAATTATAATATGTACATGAACAAAATACAAAAACAACAAAATGATGCAAAAGGATGATAGATATTCAATTTGTATTGGTGATACAATAACGTGAAAAGGGGATTACTGAAAGCTGAGTGCTCATCCAATCCGAGATCCGTGAGTTTTTACACCCTTTTTGCACCCTTCCGTTTCTAGGTGTATGAAGTCAAGCAGTTACGCGGTGTGGTGGAGAAGATTAGCTCCCTTGTCAGTAAAGTCGTTGAACCTCTCCACCCTCAAGTTGAGGAACACCAACCGAAGAACATCAAACACCTGTCACACACTTTCTCCAGAGAGAAACAGCACCTGTAAGTGCATCTCTAACGCTTTCATGGAATAAAGTTGTATCTTTGTAGGCTAATGTATTTGTCAATCCACCAAATTGTGAAGAGCATCAGTTCTTTTAAATTTTACTGAATTTTACTAAATTTTACTTTTTTAATTTTACTGTGGTACGCAATAGTAGCTTGTCTAAACTTAAGTATACATTTAACAAGTGTGTTTTTAACAAACAGGTTTGATCTCTCAGACAAAGACTACTTCTTCGACAGCAAAACCAGGAGTTCAATAGTAAGTTCACTCATGATTGTCTGCAAAGTATCTGCCAACACCAAAATGTCCTTTTATTCAAGACTAATCACATCGGATCCTTCGTCGTGTCCTGTGTAAGTTGAAGTCAGAGTGACACCAAAACACAGCAATGAGTTTTCAAAAGTCAGACTCCCTCAAGTATTTCTTCCCACCGATTACGTTTAAAAAAACTGGAAATTTGTGTTCATTTGTGACAATTAGCTTGCTAAACAAAAATGTGTTACAAAACATTTTTTGCAAAACAATTTTTAGAAAAATCATAAATCCTTTTGCTTTTTGTTTGCATACATAAATGTTTCATCCCTGCAGCACTCCATGTTGACTTATTTTAATTTACGTCCACTATTTAAATAAAATATCAAACATTCTTATTTTGAGCGGAAGAATGAGGTTTTTCAGAGCGTTTTTCCGCTGGAGTTTGGTTCAGGTTATTTTGTTATTGTAAATTAGAAGATCATTGTTCTGTTAGTCTATACTACGATATCCCAGTAGAATATTGTCTATAGATATCTTTGTTGCATGTGGAATAAATTCTGTTTATCATTTCCTTTCAGGTTTTTGAAATACTAAAAAGAACAAAATGCAAGGCCAAGTACAGTATGGGTGAGTCTAGACCTCAAATCATTCTTATGTCACTTTTACGTTATTCAATGATGTTATTCTTGCATATTTTAAGAATTTTCCTACCCTCACTTTTGATGAATAAGAAATAAAAGAATTTAGTAAACGTCCAAAAGTGATTTATTGACATCTAAAGTAGCTATCAGCATAAAAACACCAAATCCAATTTTTTGCAAATAAATCACGGATTAACGAAGGAAGCGAGAAAGAGAGCGAGCAACACAGAAAGAGTCCTAAACTAAACCACAAATCAGAGGGAGAGAAACAGGCAACACCACTGCGCAAACAAAACTCACAAAAAAAAGTAAAAGCGTGAAAATCTAACGAGACGTAAATGCGTTTTCTGCAGTTGCTGCAATTACGACCAAATACAGATCAAAGATGAACATTGAAAATGAACAGGAGATCTATCTCTGCTTTGACAACCTTTTTGAAACATAGCCAGTCCACACCAGTCACTGTGTGTCAATGTACCCATGAAACGAAGGACTTGTTGCTTGCTACCCTTCTCTTTGGGGGTATCACAAGCTTCCTTCTATGTGCAATAACTGGTAGCTTACAACACTTCTCTGGTAGGTTGTCTAACATTGTTAAGTAATATAATTCAGACTTGTACAAGCCTAAATGACCCAGTTGTGGTAACATTTTCTGAGCGGGTCTGAATATGTAGAACCCACATGAACCAAAGTGTTTGTTTTCTCTCCACAGGGATCACCAGTCTCCTGGGTCATGGCGTCTACACAGCAGCTTATCCTCTACATGACGTTAGTTCTCCTCGTGCTACTACCTTAATATTAATGATGCTAACAGTAAATCGTGTTTTTAGTCATGCTGGCCCAGGTAACGCTTTATTATTGCGCCAACGCATCAATTCATTAACGCTTAAATTAGTTTATTGCACATAAACACAGTTTCCTTTTGAAAAAAAATGTTGGAAGTCCGTTGCTCACCCATAGTTCAAACCACTGGTTACTGGGCGCCATCACCCGTTGCACGCAATAAGAGAATATGGGGGCGGGGCTATGACTGCTCTTCAAGGTCACATGAACCGAAACAGAAAATAACTGGCGGCTTAGAAAAAAATGAGAAAGGTACCGCTGATCGTGTCCAAAGGAAATCCAATACAAACATTTAAATCCCAGCTGTGTACTTGGTGCTGGACCACTTCACCTCACTAACAGGGACACCTGCTGATGAACATAGATATTTAATACGGTAGATAGTCTACCTATCAATAACCTAACATGTTCTAAATGTTCACTTGTTATAATGTTATGATTGTGGCTCTGGACTACGACGGTAACTTGTTTTTCTATAAGAATCTAGACAAAACGTTCATGCCCTGGCAGTGGCAAACTGCTTTGGTTTTATATTTGATTCGATTAAATTAATGTTTGATGAGATTTACACAAAACTGCTACTGTGAAGGTTAAAAAGCACCTTGTCTGTGTAAAGTGTTTGTAAACCAAATGGCTTTGCACTTTTCATTCATAGAGTAATAATTAAAAAAATAAAACACTTTTTAAATTCATTATTAAATTCGATTAATTGCAGAAAAATATGCATTCATCCCATTAAAACAATTGTAATTGTTAATTGGGATAATTGCATATTTTTCTGCAAGCAAATTTCTTTGTTTGTGTTTTGAATCCGTTGTAATCAGTCACATTTTGGCAAACACAAACAATGGCATCACCGAAAGAAGTTCAGCAGTCATCAGCGGTCGTGTTTCTCTTTCCTTTTCAGGGAGACATTAATGAGGAAAACGCAGTCCCCAATGACAGAAAGGTGAGAAAGATGTTTCTAAACTACATGTTCCGATTTTTAGTAGTAGTAGTAGTAGTAGTACTACTAGTATGTAGCATTGAGGGATATCTATTGGCATAAAATTGAATATGACATTACTGGGTACGTTTTCATTTGTCTGTAATCACCTGATAAAAGGATTTAATGTGTGTTTTCGTTCCCTTGGAATGAGTCATTTACGTCTCCATATGGAGCGGGTCCTCTTCAAGGTGGTACTGGCCCATAAGGGACAAACCAAACACTGTGAAGCCAAGTGAGATTCTGGATAATTTGATGGTGATATATAACCTATTGAATTACGTTTCTACATTAAACCTGTGGAGATCACTTACAATATCGTTAACTACCG
Source organism: Gasterosteus nipponicus (assembly GCA_014132575.2). Taxonomy (NCBI): domain Eukaryota; kingdom Metazoa; phylum Chordata; class Actinopteri; order Perciformes; family Gasterosteidae; genus Gasterosteus; species Gasterosteus nipponicus. The sequence continues at coordinate 1,393,214 of BMAF01000001.1, forward strand.
CTAGCCCCTCTACGCTACAGTGAAGACCTAACAGGGTTGTTCCTTCATTTCATCGTCTTCTGTCTCCATCTCCAGGTGATGCGATTGTAGCTTTAGCATCTAGCTTTAAATATTTGTTTTGTCCAAAGCTTGAACTATCTTCTTTTCAGTGCCCTAGAGCTCCATTGTTGTTAAAAGCACGAGCCACTTAGTCCCACAAATACCACATCTGCATGGATCCGCTAATGAACATAGTCCCCAACAAATACAGTTCTCACAGAAGTATCATCAAGAAAATGAATCAAACAACAGTACAGATTAAACAATTAAAGAACTTCCACACAGTCAAAGTATGTAGGATGTAAATGACAGAGGGGGAGAAACTAAGAGGAAGAGGATCTCTGCCAAAAGACAAAAATGGAAGTAAAAAGTTTAAACGGTACAATAAAGCTATGCAAAAGATCCAACATAACCCTTTGGATTGTCACCCTCAGCTTTTGTATGAAGAGTGGGCGAACTATGGTGTCTTTTACAAGTACCAGCCCATCGGACTTGTGAGGTAAGGACATATATTATTTACTTCCAATTTCCTCGGTGTGGTAAAATCACAGCTAAAAATAGAGTAATGAGAATTTGGCATTTTTTGGCTGATGTCACAGCGTGTCTATTCATTTGGTAAACAAGTTTTATGTTGCGTTTTATGTCATGCTCATGAGACAATAATACGCCTAGTGTGGCTGTAGACTAAATTTAAAGGCTGAAGAAAAAAAATATATATATTAAAAAATATATTTTTTAGGCCGGGATGTAAAAGTACAGGACCATCCGTTGATGTAGGTTTAGTTGGACTGGTTTATCAACCTTGACCTTTACTCTGAAACTCATTTGACAGGTCTGACAGTATGTATGAGTTCCAGGTCTACCCTACAATATTGTTTTCCAAATAAATGCTAATAAAATAAGTCATTAAAGATGTTGCTGTCTATGAGTGAAGGTATTGTGTTGTATTATGTGTTACTGGGGTACATAATTCATTGTATTCACATAGTTCTACTTGTTATATGGGTTATATTGCATGACCCTTTAATATCCTACTGTGCTTTTTTCTGCTTTAATAAGAGTTTTGCCATCGGATAGGCCTTTTAAAGCATCATTTGTGACAAGTTGGACTTCCTGGATCAGAGAGATATTTCATTTTGACAGTCGGCTTGTCTACAGTCGGAATCACTGCTTTCTCCTCAAGTAAACCAGTTCAGCTCAGATTCCCGTGTCCTGATACCAATACTGTAGGCCTGTGTATATAATGCAAACTGTTCTTGTCTTGTGTTGTTAGGAAGTACTTTGGTGAGAAAATCGGCCTGTACTTTGCCTGGTTGGGTCTGTATACCCAGATGCTGATTCCTGCCTCTCTAGTGGGGGTCATTGTGTTTCTTTATGGATGTGCAACAGTCAATGACAACATACCAAGGTAAACACACACACACACACACACCCTATATGGCCTATTATCATGATATCTTAGAGTTGTAAAAGGCCGATCTCTTCCCAGAGATTTAACCCGATTCTTTTCAAATTTGCGCAGTGGGATCTTGAGACCTTATGCTCTAAAAATTGCATTTTGCTGTAGGAAATTCTAAACCACCAAGTTTTTAATTTTCAATTTTGAAAAGTTTGAAATTAATATAAAAATATGTATGATGCGGCACGTTAGTTATGTGAAACATTAATTGATGAAGCACAAACAATTTAAACGAACAGATTGGTTAATCGGTTGATCCATACTGGTTGTACACGGCGCTCAAGGCGCTCTGCCAAAGCTCGATCTACGACGGCGAGATGCTGAGCGGCGCTCAAGCGTGTGAGATATGGAGCTTGTTTCAGGGCGCGTCGGAGAAACAAAGCTGTTGTTCTCGCCGAGCACTTCATGAGATTAAAGAGCAAGAGACGGCGCCCTTTTCTCTACAGTAGCTGAACCATCTTAACGGGGAAATAAGTTATTCTACAAGGAGCCCTTGGCAGGCGACGTGGCTGGAGAGCAGCCGGAGATTTAAGTCGTGGATGGCGAGGGGGGCGGCGGGAGCGGACGCAGCATCGATCGGACCCTGAAAGCACCGTCTCCACCTCCCCACACACCCCATCCACCCGCCCCAACGCCAAACGCCAGACTGCTACGGCGGCAAATCACCAGCCGGTCTGCGAGCTGGACGCATTGGTCTTAATGTGCCGGTGATGATGGTAAATGGATGCTGGAGCCCGGCTACACAGTCAGGACGACTTTCAGCTGTGATTATTACTCACCTGCCAGCACCGTTCCCTGAACCCCCCCCCGCTCTCCCCTCTGCATCGGAGCTAACCACACCCCGCCACCACATACAGCTACCTTGAAGGACTGTGGTGCATGTGCAGTCAACAAAGACAGATTAATAATATATTTACCTTAAGCAGCTTAGTCAGAATCTGATCCAAAGCAAGGGTGTTAAAATGAGTTTAGATAGGGGGTCACATACTGTCCACGTTGAAGTCGTCATGCACAGTTCTCTGTGTGTATGTCGTGCCTGTTTGTTTTACTTCCAAGGCGAAAAGCTCTCTCCATCTTGATGTATCTTACTGCAGCTAGCGGCCGTTTTGTTAACTACGTTAAAAATATTTTATTGCATTAATCGGCCACATTAATCACGTTTATATTGACAGTACTAATAAATATCATGAATAAATATCATTCCGGTCTGGTTTCTCCTCTTACTCCTCTTTTTCACTCTTCATGCAAGGTAGTGCCCTCGGTAGGCAAATGGATCATAGTCCAATCTAGGCATCGGACCATGTTACATTACATTACATGTCATTTAGCTGACGCTTTTATCCTTTTAATGTTTTGAACTGGATGCCACCGGGTAGCCAGTGAAGAGAGCGGAGGAGTGAAGTAGTATGGGAGAATTTCGGAAGGTTAAAGACCAGACGAGCTGCTGCATTCTGGATGAGCTGCAGAGGTCGAATGGCGGTGGCAGGGAGACCAGCCAGGAGGGAGTGGCAGTAGTCCAGGCGGGAGATGACAAGAGCCTGAATCAGTACTTGCGCTGCCTTCTGAGTGAGATGTTGTAGAGAGTATCTACAGGATCGTGTTGTCGCAGTAATGTTGAGAGTCAGGGAGAGTTGGCTGTCGATTGTGACGCCGAGGTTCCTAGCGGTTAAAGTGGGCGTTAACACGGAGTTGCCAAAGTTGACAGTCAAGTCCTGGGTCGGAGAGTCTTTTCCTGGAAAGAGAAGTAGTTCAGTCTTGTCTGGGTTGATATTCAGATGGTGGGCGGACATCCACTGAGAGATGTCAGTCAGACAGGCAGAGATCCGAGCCGCCACCTGGGTGTCTGAGGGAGGGAAGGAGAGAATTAGTTGTGTGTCATCTGCATAGCTGTGGTAGGAGAAGCCATGCGAGCGAATGACAGCGCTGAGAGAGTTGGTGTAGAGCGAGAAGAGAAGGGGACCCAGGACGGAACCCTGAGGAACTCCAGTAGAAAGAGGGCAAGGTTCCGACACAGATCCTCGCCAGGTTACCCGGTAGGTGCGGCCGTTGAGGTAGGACGAGAGAAGGGAGAGAGCAGAGCCTGAGACACAGTTCCTGAAGGGAGGAAATGAGGATCTGGTGGTTGACTGTGTCAAATGCAGCAGAGAAGTCCAGAAGGACGAGGACAGAGGACAGAGAGGCGGCTCTAGCAGTGTGGAGTTGCTCTGAGACAGCAAGGAGAGCAGTCTCTGTGGAATGGCCTGCCTTGAAGCCTGACTGGTGGGGGTCAAGGAGGTTGTTATGGTGGAGATAGGAGGAGAGTTGATTAAAGATCGCACGTTCAAGGGTTTTGGACAGAAAGGGATGAAGAGAGACCGGTCTGTAGTTGTTTTCTTCAAAAGGGTTGAGGGTAGGTTTCTTCAGGAGAGGGTTAACTATTGCCCCCTTCAGAGAATTGGGAAAACAGCCAGATAACAGAGCATTGTTGATGTTCTATTACATGCTGGATCTGCCATAATGCTCGGTCACTCTCACGAGTGACTCAGTCTTCTGTCCCTGACCACAAAAACATCTTCTGCTTCCTCTGGTTCCTGTCTAACGGTGTTCCTCCATGTGAGCTGATCGCAGACTTTGGTCCAACTATTCCCTGTGTTCGTCGTACTGCTTCTGAACATTACTGGCTGAGGGCTTCACACGGGCCAAAGAAGAAAGCGGGAAAGAGGCGATCCAGGCAGAGGGCCGGGCACTGCAGACAGACACTACTCAATTGAAGAAGACTTCATATGAATGAAAGAACAGTTTTTGACAAAATGCTTCATAAAATGTAAAATTTCTATGTAAGAATCTGATACTATTTTTCATGGATGCAAACTTGATATTGTCTTATTCAGACCGTGAATACAAGGTTCTTTACAAAAATATGCATGTTCCATTCAGGAAAATGTTTGTTTCTCTACTGAATGTTAAATTAATATATTTGCTTTATATTATCGAGCCATTTTTGTTTCGACTTAGTGAGAGTAAATGTGTCTGTGTACATGTGGCTTGATGTGTGTGTGTGTGTGTGTCCTCTTATCCAGCATGGAGATCTGCAACACAATGAACAACATCACCATGTGTCCTCTGTGTGACCGCGTGTGCAGCTACTGGGAGCTGAGCTCGGCGTGTGCCACCGCGCGGGCCAGCCACCTGTTCGACAACCCAGCCACCGTTTTCTTCTCCATCTTCATGGCGCTGTGGGGTGAGAGGACGCACACATTGCACACAATAATATACATGGCGCATGATTAAACCACGTTGCCCGTAGTTACTGTTAGGAATACAAAATAGGAGCTAAAGTTGGTGATATATGATCAAAAACACAACGTTTTTCCATTTGTAAAATTGAATCCAATTCTGTGCTCCCCAATGCAACTTATTGACCCAGTATTTAACTATAAGTAATAAAATAGAATAGAATATACAGTCACAAAGTAGGGGTGTGAAAGTCATTTCAGGTTCGGGCCAGATACTGCCCACCTCCATCGAACACAGGCAAGACCACCCGACCGCAGGGGGGGCACAACCAGCCTCTCGCATGTCAGAAGCGATCGCGCATGCGTGGGGACCTTTACGTTAAGGGGATCTTTCTGCAATTCTCACAATACCAAAGTCATCCGGCGGGCCGGCATGATTTGGCCCACAAGTCTGACATATGTGACCTAGAGTAACCTGGAACCTGGTGGTTGCGGGACTAGATTTCGGTATCAGGTGCTTCCTGCCGTCTGTTTGTAGTTGCATTGACTCATCACATTGACGCGGGCTTAGGCGTCATGCAGGGAATCAGGCCGTTTGACAGCAAAAGGCCGTATCCCGTAGTCCAGATTAACAATGTGCCTGTTACTTCTACTGTCCTCCTGATGCACCTGCTCACACAAATGCAGTGTTTAGAGTTGCCGCATAATAGAAAGTACCTCCCGTCCACAAAGGGTCTAACTGTATTCTCTCTGGTTCAAAGCTGCAATGTTCATGGAGCACTGGAAGAGGAGGCAGATGAGGCTGAACTACGAATGGGACCTGACCGGCTTTGAGGATGAGGAGGTGAGTGGTGCCAAATAACAGAACCGTTGGCCATTTCCACTTGGCGTACCCTCGCCACTCGGTGCCTTCCAGCGACGGACAGGAAGTGATGTATGCCAGGAGACATTTTCAGACCACGTTGAATTCCTCCTCAACACGTGCATGCATGGAGGGAAAGGGAAGCGATGACGTGATGCTGCTGTTTATACTAACACCCCCTCTCTCTCTCTCTCTGTCTCTGGGTTTATTTCTCACAGGAAGCTCTGAAGGTTTGGATGAATCCCCTTTCCTTCATAAATCCTCTCTTCACTCTTTTAGTCTTTCCGCTTCTCATGACAACACAGCTTCAGAGTTACCATGAATGATATTTTCAAATGGAGTCTTTGTTCAACGGTGCACAACATATCAGTGGTTTCTCCATCAGTGCAGGCTTGTTCCTTGGCTTGTTCTAATAACCAAAGAACAAGCCAAGGAATAATTATACAGAATAAAATTAAAATGCCATTAATCAATTCTTTACATGCTTGTGCTTATGCGTGTGTATCTAGCCTCTTGATGAGGCAGACCATAATATAAAGTTTTAATATAGAAAACTATAATAACCACTCAACAGCAATATGCTATTTCTTAAGTGTATTGCTGCAGTTTGTTTGGTAAATGACAGCAGCCAGTTCATGAGACCAAAATCATCTCTTCTCATCTTTTGAAAGCCTGTCTCGTTGGTTGTGGGGGATCACACAAGGACTCCACATTGCTTCTCTACCTGCAGCTTCTCTCTCTGACTGACTCGCTGAGTGGAACCTGGGAGGAAGGCTGAAGAAAACTGTTGACAAGAGATAAATAAGACAAATATCACATTGAGGAAATTGTTTTTCCTGATAAATGTCAGAAATATATCTGATAATTACATTAATTCACCAGTCATGACACATCTTTTTAGGGTAGTAATGTAGAATATGAGCTTAATCACATCGTTAACTACAGATAAATGACACTCCCACGTTCCATGAACCACTGCCATCAACCTTTACTCTGCGGTCACATTTGCTCTCTTGAAGTGCTGCGATTATTCGCTGACCTTCGGGCGGATCGGGCGGATGTTGCCAGATTCACGAAGCCATTGTGTGAATACAGTGAAAGCGCTGTTGGACGGACCAGTCTCTTCTTCCTCGGCCATGAACACGTTTCACTGCCTGTGCCTGTCATTTTTGTTTTGTGCCACCGTCACAGGACCACCCGAGGGCCGAGTATGAACTCCGGGTCATGCAGAAGTCTACGAGCAAAGATCAAAAAGCACAGCACAAGGTAATTACATGGCAGGCTCTAAATACTTTTGTGTGTGTGTATTTATGAGCACTGTTTACAGCCTCACAGTTGTTCTGTGACACTTGTTTTTCATCTCTTATTTATTAGATTAAAAAGCTCACATGTCAAGACCGCCTGCCAGCTTACATGACTAACATTGTCATGATGCTGCTAATGGTAAGAAGAAGGCCATTCTCTGCATGAAACCAGTTGGAAATGACGGTTTCCCTTCCCCTTCATCCTGAACACCTGTTCCTTGTCAGATCGGTGTTACGTTCGCCATTGTGTTTGGCGTGATCCTTTACCGGATCTCCACCAAAGCCGCCCTCTACATGAGCGCCAATCCGGTCACACGCAGCAACGCGCAGCTGACGGTCAAAACCACCGCGGCCATCATCAACCTGGTGGTCATCCTCATACTGGATGAGGTGTACGGAGCTGTGGCACGATGGCTCACCGTGTTAGGTAAGCAACTAGTTCACTCGGTCACATGTCCATGAGGACAGTCGTCCAGCGTTCATAGCTATACCCCTCAAAAATACATGCACTGCAATTTGATGGAGAAGTTTTGTCACATTTATTTGTCACAGAATTAACTGGTGGCACTTCAGCAGTTGTTATAAACCACAATCTTTTCCTTAACTAAGGCAAGGCAAGTTTATTTGTATAGCGCTTTTCACACACAAGGCAGACTCAAAGTGCTTCACATCATAACATTTCATACAATAAAGTGAAATAAAATGCAGGAATTAAAAGACAATTAAAAACAGCAAATAAGATTATAAATTAAAATCTTATTTAAATTGTTTAATTAAAGGCAGAGGTTAAAAAGTGCAATGTAGGTCAAATTTAGCAGAAGGCGAAGCTGAACATAAAAGTTGTCAGTCTTGTTTTAAACGTGGTCAGAGTTTAAGTCTTAAATCTTCAGGAAGTTTATTCCAGCTGTTTGTTGCGTAGTAACTAAATGATGCTTTCCCATGATTTGTATTTACTCTGGGAATCACTAACAGATCGGTGTCAGAAGATCTTAGTGATCTTGAAGGCTTATGTAGTGGAAGCATATCAGTGATATACTTTGGCCCTAAACCATGTAGTGATTTATATGTGAGCAGTAGGATTTTGAAATTAATTCTCTGACATACTGGGAGCCAATGTAAGGATTTAAGAATTGGTGTAATGTGCTCACATTTTTGGTCTTTGTTAGAACTCTAGCAGCAGCGTTCTGAACAAGCTGGAGCTGCCTGACAGTTTTTTTTGGGAGACCTGCAAGGAGACCATTACAATAGTCTAGCCTACTAGTTATAAAGGCATGTACAAGTGTTTCTAAGTCTTGAGCTGACATGAGCCCTCTAAGTCGTGCTACATTTTTGAGGTGGTAGTAGGCCGATGTTGTTACTGATTTGATGTGACTCTCCAAGTGTAAATCTGAATCCATAATAACCCCCAGATTTCTGGCTTTATTTGATGTTTTCAGCGACAGAGAGTGAAGGTGTTGGGTTACTTTAAACCTTTCTTTTTTAGCACCAAATACAATGATCTCAGTTTTGTCTTCATTTAGTTGTAGGAAATTTTGACACATCCAGTCTTTGATTTGCTCAATGCACTGGCACAGAAGATCTATGGGGCGATAGTCGTTTGGTGATAGCGCTACATAGATTTGGGTGTCATCAGCGTAGCAATGGTGGCCAATTTTATTTTTTTGCATGATTTGTCCTAAGTTGCTTCCAACTTACAAGCAAAAAGAAGCAACGTCTATTTTCTTAAGACATGATTGTATGAGGATACGTTTTAATAGTGCCCAATGAGACTTTCACTGTTCAGTGACTGTTCTTGCTTAATGCGTGATGATTGTGATGGTCTTACCATGCCTGTGACTTTGTGAAAAAAGCTCTCACCTCTTTTTCCAGAATTGACATCCAGCCCACACGTGTGAATATTTCACGGCAAATTTAAACAATTTGCGTTCTACTCGCGCTCACGTCGTATTCTAAAAGTTCTCACATCAAGTCCACCAGCTCTTGCATTTTGCAACATATCAACTCGACGTCTGTGGGCACTTTCAGTCAGAGCTTATGTGCTTTTTTTTCACTGCATGAGGTTCTCTTGGCTTTCAGAGGTTCCTAAAACCGACAAGAGCTTTGAGGAACGACTGATCTTCAAGACCTTCATTCTCAAGTTTGTCAACGCTTTCACCCCCATCATCTATATTGCTTTCTTCAGGGGAAGGTTCGTCTCTCATTGTATCTTGAGTGTGTCATTTTGTTGTTGTAATATAGTCAATCACTCTTTCATCACTTTTAAACCTCTTCATTATCATCCCTCTAGACTGGTCGGCAGACCAGGGAGCTACCTGTATGTGTTTGAGTCCTACAGAATGGAAGAGGTAAGTTCAGCCTGCCCAGAAAAAAGACCACTACTGCAGAAAAACAAAAAGTTTTGTGAAGGAATATTTCCGTTCTGTGTGAAAGCACTCATGACAAAACAATTGAGGTGTGAATAAATCAAACAAAAAGAAAAAGTGTGTGCATTCCTACCAATACAGATAAACACAAACCATTTATTACCTCCGCCCGCTTTGAGCTTCATATTTAGATCATCTTTGCAAGTGTTACTTGTTCAGAACAGAAGTCGTGGCCAGGTGCTTTCACGGATCAACCGTCCTTAACCTCCTCCCACGTGCAGCGCGCTGTACTTCACCATTCCTGTGCTTTGCTCGGTTTTTTATTCAGTGTGCTCACGGAGGCTGTCTGATGGAGCTGTGCATCCAGCTGAGCATCACCATGTTGGGAAAGCAGCTAATTCAGAACAACCTTTTTGAGATTGGCGTACCGTGAGTATGGAATCTTTTGAGCTGGTATACCAATAAGACCATCATGAAGCACAAGTGACTGGTTCATTTATGTGAGGAACAGAGTCTCAAACATCTTACCGAGAAAAACAGAATAAACGTTGGAGACCGTAGGTTACCATGACTACGGCAGTGGTGATGATCCTGGCTCAACACAAATACAAACTCTCAGAAATAGAAGAAAACGCTGTTGTGTTCACATTTCGTGGGTGCGTGTGTTCCTCAGCAAGCTGAAGAAGCTGATTCGCTACATTCGGTCGAAGCAAGGGGCTTTTCAGGAAGAAGAGAGACAGAAGAAGCTGCAGAGATACGAAACCGACCACTTCCTGGAGCCGTTTGCTGGCTTAACGCCGGAATACATGGAAATGAGTCAGTACCATTCAGTGAATGAAACAACAAACCAAACGCTCCCATATTCAGTGGCTGAGTTATCAGGAAAGGTCAGAGGTCACACACACACAAGGTCCTTTTGTCATGCTTTGTGGAATGTGTGTGTCCTCAGTCATCCAGTTTGGCTTTGTCACGCTGTTCGTGGCGTCCTTCCCCCTGGCCCCGCTCTTCGCTCTGCTCAACAACATCATTGAGATACGACTGGATGCCAAGAAGTTTGTGACTGAGCTGCGAAGGCCGGTGGCAGCGAGAGCCAAAGACATTGGTGGGTTCCACTGAACATCCTGTAGCTCTTACACAGACAGAACCTGAGCATGGAACCCATAAATATCTCTATAATACTATGTTAAGATCATCAGACACACAGTTTCCGTCTCTGTTAAAACAATGTTGATTCGTATGTTTGTGCCTACAGGTATATGGTACAACTTACTAAGAGGGGTAGCAAATGTGGCCGTCATCATTAACGTAAGTAGCTCATATAAGTTGTAATGCATGCAGTGCACTTGGAGGGTTTCCTTCCGGTTAAAGGAAGTAAAATGGTAAACTTGAAATGCAACTGAGCGCTAGCGTCTTGTGGCTCTAGTCTTTTGAGTCCCACGTGTCCTGGATGTCCATCAGCTCATGGTTTAGTGAGCAGGACGTCACCTCCTCATACCGTCACTCAATAGAGCCTCGATCAGCACGTCGGCTATTAGCTCATTAGGGATTGGTTGTCCACAACGCTGCATCATCGGGGCGGTGAGAGACATGTGGCGGCGGTTCAGGGGAGAGCAGGGTCGTTTTTCAATCAGAGGATCGTGGGTCCTTCGGGACGGACACTTAACCTCAAAATGAGTGAGTGATGACATGCAGTGTCGGAGCTCTTTGAGCGGTTGGAAGACTAGAAAGGAGAGATATTAGGTGGAGACCAGTAATACCAATGTCCCGATTGCATATTTCTACTAAATATCAGCCAGTGGCGATCAGCAGTCAGGCACATGGTCAAGCTTTTTAATCAGCCAGTGTCAACCACAGCGTCTGAGTCAGCGAGTGCAGCTCGCTTTGGGACTTTGTAATGCAGAGTAGTGAGGAGGGTTCCACTTGGCAAAAAAAACACCCCGTGGGATATTATGAGGCTACTTCAAAGCACTTCTGTCTGGAGGTTTTTACCCAGAACGTCAATTGGCTTTTAAAAAACTGACAAAAATATCATTTTTGTAGCTTAAGCCTAGTTTATGCTTCTGCGTTTTCAGAGAGACGCAAGGACACGCAGACGCAAGGCTGCGATTGGTCCGCTAACTACGTCCTTTCCAAAGTCTCACATTTCCGTTTTCATTAGCACAATACCGCCATTATTAAAACGAAGAATGTTTACGGGAGAACGGATCAGACTGAAGAGCTGAGAGATAAATAAAGCAACCAACGACTTCCACACACAAAGTCGTCTTCAACAAAACGCGTCACTCCGCCTGTTGTTCTGGGGGTGAATTGCTCTGCAAACCACGCAGGCCTTTTAGAACCATGAACTGAAACGAGTGCGTCGACACGACGATGCGTAAAGACGCAGAAACACGCGCCAGCCTTAGATCAAATATTTTTTCCACATTTTCAACCTTAAGTTTCCTTTCAATACAATAAAATACTTGACCTGTTTCTCTTCAGGCAATAAATAAGGCTTCGAAACTGCAATAAACTAAGTATGCGATATGAGTTTTCAGATAATCGCATCCCTCCTGGTTCTTGTGGAGGTTAGATTATGGCTCCATGCTGGTTCCACCGACAGCACATGGGCGTACCTCCTGGTTACACCCGTTTTTTTCTGATTTCAGGTAGGTTTTTTTCAAACCAGCTGTTAAATGACTCCTATAATTCAGTCTGAAACCTGGGAGGTGTGTTAGCCAGGTACCGTTATCGTCTAATGAATGAATGTTGCTCAACAGTGAGCATTGTTGAGGGAAGAGAAGAGTCGACTCTCAGAGGCCTCATCAGATGAACGAGTGGATGCTTTCATTTCAACCAGACACGTATGTTGTTCCGTTCCACAATGTCTCGTTTGCACATTCTAACTTCATATCCTTCCCCGATCTCTGACCCCCTCCCCCACCCACCGTCTCATCACCACCTCCCCATCCGCCCAGGCGTTTGTCATCTCCTTCACCTCAGACTTCATCCCTCGGATGGTCTACCAGTACATGTACAGCCCCGACGGCTCCATGCACGGATTTGTCAACAACACGCTGTCCTACTTTAACGTCAGCCACTTCCAGCAGGGCAAAGAGCCCATGGACCCGCTGTACCTCGGCCACCCCGTCCAGATGTGCAGGTGGGAGATCCGTCTCAGTTCGCCATGAAACCAAGTTTAGCATTTAAAACACCAGCGAACCGCTGTCATTTTCTAACAAGGTGTCATTAATTGAGACCAATGTTTAAAGATCCTTTGCACTTAATAACTAACATTGCTGATGTTGTAAGAATACGTGTTCAAGAGTTGGAGCCTGGTCGGGGTGATCAAAAATTCAGCCGAACGACTTCTCTCGTTCTGGGAGATTTATTTGTCAGATCACAGGTCAAGTATCAGCGCTGCGTTGGCAAAGGCAGGAGCAGTTCAGGCAGCACACAGGCCGGAAGAACCACTCACTCACATCAGCAAGAACATCATGTTTTATAACCCTCGAAAGACAGAGAAGGAACGATTTCTATTGGCCCTAAACTGGCGTAGAGGAGGACCTTCCACCTCCCGCATCTAAGATCCGGTCACATCCAATGTCCAGACTCCTGACTTAACGTAAACATCAGCAAACAGAGTGTGTACGTTGAATAGTGTTGGTGTGTCTCTAACCCCCCTTTGGCTGGTAAATCTTCTAGTTGACCCGCAGACCTTGCATTCCTCAGCCAGGACATAAACTGACTCCCCATCCTGTCAGACTCGTGCTCCTTACCTAACTCTTAAATCAAGACAGCGAACCCCCAACTAAGCCCATGAAAAGAACTTTTGATTATCAATGTGGTTTCCAAAGTCTGAAGGTAGCTTGTAAAATTCACCTCATCTGCATTCGTCACAATAAGTCTATGCTGATTTATTGTATGCCTTAACTTAATCCATGGTTTCACTATAAATCAAAACTTTAAAACTAGAAGATTTACTTTCTCTTTAAACATCACCTCAGTTTTGACTCTTTATGATCTAGTTTTAACTTAAAAGATACACTCGTGGAGGTTCAACTTCAAAATATCTGACAACATATTCAGTTGTAAATTATAGTAATTATAGTATTACTTTTGAAGGAATATGCTCTGCTCACGTGCATCAGAAAAGAAGGTAGTGTGGATCATTACACTTCTTCCATTGTCTATGTCTGTGTGCATGTGGGGTCAGGGGAGATGTATAAAAGGGGTTAGTGTTGGTATCCGCGTTGGTAGCTGGTTTCTTTTTACATTACATTTCATCATTTAGTCATTTAGCTGATGCTTTTATCCAAAGCGAGTGACAATAAGTGCATTTACCATAAGGACACATGGGTTGCCAGAGTGAGATTATTTTATTTCATTTTAGTATGAGCTTACATTTCAGATTTGACATTAACTGAATTTCTGTCCTGATGCTGTGCTGGAGGATTTAATCAATCAAGGAACTTTCCGAGGTTATGTGGAAGTCTGGGTTCACATGAATATGGTGAATACTATTGGTAAGATGAAAGCGTAACATGCATTTTTGTTTCTAAAAAAGGTATAAGGACTACAGAGACCCCCCCTGGTCAACCACTCCGTACGAGATCTCAAAGGAGTTCTGGGCAGTGCTGGCGGTCCGACTGGCTTTTGTCATTGTTTTCCAGGTAAGATGATCCATGCAGAAAAGTAGGAAACCGATAGTGTCGACTCTTTTTACAAACTGTATTTAACGTTCACATTTGGTAAGTAAAAAGTCTACTGTAAGTTTTCCCCTTCTGACTAAAATGTTCCCTCAGCGTTATGATTTAACACCAAGATATCACAGCAGAGGGAAGACACACTGCTGGGTTTAAGTTAAGTTTAACATCACAAGCTCTTTCAGCCCAGTTGCGTTGTTGGCAGCGAGCTGCCGGCCATGTTGACAGACGTTGGCGGGCAAATAGATATGCTCTTAATTCAGCATTTAGAACCTTAATGTTTTATGTTCAAGCCCACTTGGCTAATGTTTATGATGAATTAGAGCTAACAAGTGAAGATGATGGTGACATTTTCTCCCGCCTTCATCTCCACCAGAACGTCGTGATGCTCATGAGCGACATTGTGGACTGGCTGATACCGGACATCCCCAAAGACATCAGCCTCCAGATCCACAAGGAGAAGATCCTGCTGGTGGACCTCTTCCTGAAAGAGGAGCAAGGCAAGGCCGGCAATCTCGAGCGCGGGTCCCGTGTGGAGGGAAAGGAGAATTGGAGCAGCAACAACAACAACAAGCACAGCAGCAGCACGGCCGCTCAGCCCCGCTCGGGTCTGCACACCAACAGCACCAACAGCCTCTAGTGCCACAAACAATCAGCTGTTCCCTCTGCGGAGCACAGCCCAGTAGCCGAGTCCAACCCAAACTGTGTTGTTGTTCTTTTTTTTTTGTTCAGAACATTCCAGCAGCCACATGCACGTCGCAAAGTGTCCCAATCGACACTTTTTGCACGCGTAGCAGCATTTGTGAATCCATTCACAGATCAGTAAATTAGCATGAGGATTTGAGAAAATGTAGAAGAAGAATGCATGCTCAGTGTCTGTAAATGAGAGTAGTTGAAGGGAAGATTTGGGACTTGTTTATTCATCTCGCCAGATGCCCTGATTGGACACATCAAAGAGGAGTAAACGGAAAAATAAGAATAATTGTTTCAACACATTCTCATTCCTCTTCACCCACGGACACAGAATCCCTTCGCACCTCTTTTTGGTTGGATCATCAGTACCACGCGATGTGATGTCATTGTTTGAGGTCCACGGAACGAGACACGGGGCTGGTTGTGTGCTCACTGCCCGGTGGTCGCCTCTCGTCCTCCATGTGCGACCAATAAAAACGGGCTTCAGATTTCACAAAAGCAACGATTCCCAGCAGAAACACTGTTCCGCTTTACAAAATAGAGAGAAACACTTCAAATGATATGTGAACATTTCCCTGGGTATTTGCCTTCAAGAGCTGAAGATATAATTTCCATTTCGGACTTCACATTGGCGCCGCGGCGTAGTGCAGCGCCGGTAGCTACGTGGTGTTACGTGCACGACGCAACGTGCACTTTTTCATGTAACCAATGGGAAATGTCTCATTATTGTATCTCTGTATTAGTTCTCTGCAGCTGTAGATTGGTATTTTTATTATTGAACACGAATACTGAAAACTAAAAAAGACGTTACTCTCCAGAAATGCTTCTAACTACGTTGAATTTGAATCGCTTTGGCGTTGCATCCCGCACATCCTCTTGTTGTGAGTGAAGCAATGACTTGGTCTCGCCTGCCTAATAAAAAGGAGGAGAGGACGAGAAATGTATACTCTGAATAAATATTGTATTTCTTATAGCATCTTGACTCAGGACAGTATGTGTATCTGGTTGAATCATTCATTCAGCTCCCTCAGACAGAACCTGAGCTACAGAATGAAGCGTTAACGTCGACTAAAGCTCCACAGAGCGATGGTGAGGTTTACAGACGACTTGTACATCACGTAGGTTGTATTGACTTCAATGTAAAAGCATTGTGGAATCAGCCGCTTTAAAATGTTAAAGAGAAACCTTTCAACCAGGGTTGAGTACGACGACTAAGTGTTTTCTGTACTTTTGTACATTCATTTGTTTCCCAGTTATTACTATAATGTTCGATTGTCAGTGATTCCAAAGCACACAGTAGTTTATGATGGTCATAATTTCAATAAATATAAACATGAGATGACTTATACTTTATATTATTACATGAATATATCATTATGGAACATTAAAATGAATATAGTAGTGATTTCTGAATCTGGATACTAGATTCTGTATCTAGAATCTAGTTTAAAAGATGAACGGGAGAAGGATAACCAGTACAATACCAGTTGGAGATGATTTAAGAAAAGTGGAGAGGAGATCACTACTAACATACATTAACAAGCGTGTTGAAGTGAGGGAAGCGTTTCAGACGTCAGCTCCCCTTCAGCGAAAGGGGGAAGGGATTTGGAGGCTCTGGGTCAATTGTCTTATGTTCAGACAGAAACCAGACAGACAAAATGGGCTGAAGGGATGGATGGATGACACCAATCCAAACTTTTTCCCAAACAAACATTGCAACCGTGTGGTGTTTTCCAAGTGTGGAACCCTCATGTCATTTGAGTTCACATTGAAATCCTTCAAGCAGGCTGAGCAACCATCAGGTCTCTCTTTTGGTATGTGGATTCTCTTGAGCCTGAGACCCAAAAAAAAGACACCTTTTCACCGCAGACCGGGAACCTAAATAGCTGCTCCCCTGTGTGACTCATCATGTGATCCTGCAGATTTGTGACCAGTCCGATCTTGGCACATTGGTGGGTGTTTTTCGCTCTACTAGTCACTGGGTCTATTCCTGGCTAGCGAACCTAAAGTGATGATATTGACTAATGTTCTCTTTTGCTTAGGACGCTGGGGCGGCGGTAGGTAAGACACTGTTCATTTTATGCATATAAAATTCATCTTTTGGGGGGATTCTGCCAAGCAGAACTCTGCATCACGGCCCCTTGATTATCCCGGTTTAGGATGGAGTTCAATCGCCAAAGATTCTGCACTATTTCAATATTATGCTGTGTAATAAATGTTTGTCAATTTAGACAAGAGTCTGTCCTGATTGAAATGGCGCTTAAGCGGTAGTTCTAGAAGGAAGACTCCCTTTATGCCACGCGTAATGTAAATATGCTTCAGCTGGTCTCCCCGAACTATCCAATCAGTGGAGATTGGCTGCGCCCAGGTGTGTACGACCAACAGAGGCGGCGCTGTGGCTCTAAACCAATCACATAGTTGCGGTCAAACCCTTTAAGGCAGGGGTGACCAACTCAAATTGCACAGGGGACCAAAACACACTTCAGGTCGCGGGCCGAACAGAATAAACATTTATTGAACACACTAAAACTAAATGTTTCTTTTAACAACAATATAAATACAAAGACAGTAATGTTATTCTGGAATAAATAAACTTTAAATAACTTGCTCTCCATCAAAATTATACAAGTTAGATATATGAACATGCTACAACATGTAAACTGCCCCCCATTAAATCTACCTCGGCCTTGGTTGCCCCCTCCCCACTGTCTTCTCGGTTGGCTGTAGCCACCGTACAGTGGGGCCCCCGTCATGGGTTGCGGTCCTGCTTGGGGGGGGGGGGCCTAAGGTTGTGGATCGTGAGCCTGTGGAGGAGTGTACGCAGCCTGTTGTGGTTGCTGGGAGACCAGCGGATAAGCGCCACATTGAGGTGGCACTTCCACATGAGATGGTGCTCACTCTTACCCTGGTTCCAGCTACAAGGTTTGCCCGGTCGCACTTTCTGGATTACACCACAACCTCGGAGGAAATGTGGTTGATGTTAACGCTACGTAAAATTGGGAAAGCCCGCATTTACTGGCGCCGCCTGCACGTTTTCCTTTGTAAATACCTCCCCTCTCGTACAGCGCGGAGGCACATTAGCTTGTTACCAAGCTAATTATACAACTTGCACCCAGGTCTCTGTTAAGACTAACGTTACATCAGCCGGTGTGTGCGTGTTTGACGCGGTAGTTTGTGTTTTAACCTCTTTGCAACAACCAAAACCCTTTAAATGTGTATATTAGGCATGTGTTTATTGCTGTAAGACAAGAATACTTGAATGAATATTCGGAGTGCTGGCCACATTTAATGAGATACTTTTCTGTTGAAATGATTGGCAACACATTTCCCCCCCCAAATTATTTAAATCCACAAAAGATATGCCATCTATTTGTTTTCCCCAGTGTTACGCTTGATGTGGAGATGCAAGGACTATGGAACGGAGTGCTCTGAGACAGAAGTCTTCAACCATAGACACAGCATGCTTGGCCAAAGGTGTGACATATAATGGACTTAACTACATCTGTGGGATGATTTTGATCCATGGCTCACTGGGAGGACTGCCAGAGTTCAATGAAATCATTCAAAATGGTGATACTGCAAGACAAGTTGATCTTTGTTGTGAAGAAGCTCAGTGGACGGTATATTGAACACTATAGAGCTTATGATCGCCAGGCAAGGAAGTGGGAACTTATTGGACCAGAAGAACTACATGATGCTTACCCCCTGGCAGACTACAAAATTGGGAGGATGAGTCTTGTCACATTGAAAAGATATATCTGTAAGGATGATAAAAATGATGTATTATTGTTGCATTGAATGGGTTAATATAAGGTAAAATATACTTAAAATGTTGATAAAAAGGTAAGTGTGTATGTGTTTCAATACTGTAAGAAACATGCGGGAGTAGATGTTAATGATGGTAATCATCTAGCAGTCTAAACGTGAAGAAGTGTTCATCTAGTGTAGCGTGCATGCTAGCTGTGTAGCACGTGGCGTAGCCCGTGGGCTGGGCTCAAAGCGGGACGTGATAGAACACCGCAAGTGCCGGTTTCTCTGTGTGTATTTGTTTTATATTATAAGGATAAGGTAAAAGTGTTAGTATCGTATAAGCTAAAGAGAGTGTTTAATGTGAAAAGAGTCTTGTACTTTTTTTTTTTCAAGGTTATTTTCCCATGTTGTTTTACGATGTTGCAAACATATTTGATATTTTGGTAACTCACTTTAAAGGCTGGTTCAGGTCATTTGAGTAATATGGAGCCATAACTGATCGAATTGTATTTGTCTTAATTGTATAATCTCTTAAAAAGACATTACTGCAAAGGGAAAATAACATGTTTAAGTGCGATCCTGAGTGTATAAATGTGTTATTATGCTTTTCATGTTCATTACAACTATGGCCGACACTGAGCTGCATCGTGTCCGTGTCGTATGTCATATTTCCTCTTTTACAGGGGCGTAACATATCCATGTTTAGTATGGAGGACTAAAAGTGCCACAATTAAATAAATAAACACACCATTAAATAATTACTTAAATGTGTCATTAATTAATTAAAATTTGAATTAAATAAATAAGTGTCATTAAATGTGTCTTTAATTAATTAAAATACTGATAACTTTCACTATTTACATTTCATGATGCATGCATTGCAGCGCTTCATGAATTACTTAAAACTGACCCATCAAAAGTTAGTAGGCGGAACCAACTTATTAGACCAGTCTGTCAGTCTGAATCTGAATATCTTGCCAACTTTACCGAACTATGGAGGAGCCTGCGCATATCTTGTATATCACATTCACTACGACCTCTGTTTTTTTTTTCTTCAAAAAGTCGATCCGTATTGAAAGTTGGCAAGATATTCACAGATTCTGACTCTTTTCCCCCGGTATTTTACAAATACGGACCGGTCTGCGAGCTGGACGCATTGCTCTTAATGTGCCAGTAATGATGGTTGTAGCTGGTTGTTGTCTACGGTCCACTACGGTTACCGAAGGGGGGCGTTTGTTTTTTGACAACGTTTTATCTCATAATTTAGACTTTCTATCCCCTTTCTTTAGTGCAGAAATGGGCTTCTATAGTTGTGTGAACGCATCACTCCAGCCAATCCAAAGACGGGGTTTCTAACCAATCAGGTGTAGAGACCATGGTGACTGGCTCCGCCCCCTTACTGTCAAAAAGAACAACAGCGAGCGCGTAGAAAACACCTTCGAGCGCGAGCAGAGATTCACCTCGCGAGCGAGGAAGTTCACGTTTCGCGAGCGAGCAAATATCTCGCGAGAGGCGGATGTTTGATTTACGCGCGAGTTATGATTTTTTTTTTTTTTTTTTTTCTCCAGGGAATAACCACGATCCCATGGTTATAAACAAATAAACTGATGGAAGTGTTTCCGAAGCTCCAACAAGGGGGGAGGCTTTGAACTTCTAAAACTTGTAGGATCTACTCGCAGTCAAAATCTTGCATTGCTTCAGTGTCCCAGCACTGGATACACCCTTGCCTATCTGAAAGATCCATCGACGATGATTGGACAGGCTACAATCTACATAAGTCCACTTCAACAGGATCTACCCTTAGATTGTGTACATGTATAGAGACCTAGTTTAATACATAATCAAAACAAAGATTACTGGTGACTTTTAATCATTAATTAAAAGCCATTTGTTGTTAGGAGAGCTCACGTCCTGCCTCTGGTCCAGTCGTTCCCTTTTCAGAGATGAAGCTGCACAGATTGAGCTGCAATGAGCTGCAATGGGTATGTACTTCCTAAAGCAATGCAAGGGTAGCATATTCATTTTCTTTGGGAATATGTCCTCTTAAGAGTGTTGTGCACACAAATAAGCCAGTATGACCATCATTTCAATAGTGTTCACTTCAAGGACACCCATGCAGGAAAGAGAGAGGCCAAAGGGAAGAAAATGATAGTGAGACAGCCCCAGTCAGTGACAGTGTTCCAGTGAGGTCTGAAACATCAGCTGAGAGTGCAGTAGTTCCAGCAGTGATTGTCAACGAGGAGTTGGATCGCAAAGAAACAGACTGTGGTATGTGTCATCACAATAGTGTTGCTATGAGATTGTGTGTAACTGGAAAGTCAATAGAAAGATAACGCCTGTAAGACGTAGTTGGATAAGATAATACAGTTACAGGCAATTAATAACATGCACCTGGGTTTTTCTATTTTTCTAATATTTAGTTTTTGTTGAATGCCGTTTTTATGTCAACTCAGCGCAAGTCATTTTGGAGTAGGCTACAATTTGGTTTAAGTGAATTCTACAAGCAGCAATACCACAGGCCAAGTAATCGCCTGTTCCAAACAGGCACATTTTCAACGGGTACTGCACTTGTATAATGTAATTTTATGTATTTAAGAGGTTAATTGTTCCTGCTCGCTTGGTACTTTACAGGAGGAATGGGCCACCACTGCTATTTGAGGGTGAACCTGACCATCTTGTTCCAGCAGCATCAGAGGCACATATTGAAAGCAACCTCTTCCGGGTTGCAGGAAGGATGTTGGCCCACACCTTTCTGCATGACGGTCCCCATGTTACAGGATTAAGTCCTGCTGTAAGTCACGTACTGTTCAATGGGGACCCTGAAATGGCTACGGTTGTTGTTGAAGACTGTCCTGATCTGCACATCAGGAGCATCGTAGAACTGGTATGTAACCTAAAAGAAACTTTGCCATGTAAAAAGTATTGCTTGGGCAGCTTGAACATGAAGAATTTACACCGGAACAGAAAGACACAGTTTCAGATCTTTCCATGTCTTGGGATCTTCCGGCAGTCACCAAAACAAATCGGAGATGGCTACATAATAAACTTCTACTCCATGCAGTGAGTTCCTGCTGGTTAAGTGACAGAATTCATTGCTGTACTTGTTGAAATTATAGAATGTATTCTGAACCCTGGACTTGTTAATGTTAACACGAGAGTTTAAGTACTAGAGTTTTAATGGATTTTATAAGGCACTTTATTGTGCTTTTATTAACATTTTTTCTACTGTGCAAACTTTTGTCAAATTTGGGTTGTAATATGGGTCGGTGGGAGGACCATGCGCCAAATTAAACAGTTGAGAAAGGGACTGAAAGATGTGATGGTATGGCCTCTGCTGACATCTAGGCCAGATGTTGTCCCACTTTTCCCCAAAATGGTTGAAATGCAGTTCACACCCCAGGTAAGTCAGTAATTGAGTTACATTTGTGACTTAACTTGATGAATTTTACGTCTATTTTCAATGACTGAGCTGGCTATTTTTCCATTTTCCAAGAATGTGATCTGCATAGTCCTTCACCGAAATAAGTTCTCCCTTTTTAAAATTACAATTTTTGTTTTCTTTAAGATGCTCCTAGAAAAAAAATCACATGGCCAGTTGAGGACAGTGACGATGAAGACTTTGACACCACCTGCCGCATCACTGGCTTTCTAAGGATGTTCATTGAAACAGGTATAAACCTTATTTCTCTTTACAAATGCTTCTATGTCTCATGGATAGATATGATCAAATAAAGTAAACTAAATGTCTTCAATCCATTGTATGACTTTTAGCTTCATCAGGTACCCTGGCCCAGCTGCTGACATTCTGGGTTGGCTGGGAGATGCTTCCTCCTGAACTGACAGTGGAGATTTCTGAGGGAACCCTTCCTACGTCCTCCACATGCTTTGAAACACTAAAGCTGCCAGCTCATTTCAAGATCTACATGGACTTTGAGAAAGCACTGGATTTGGGCTTGTTTAGGTTTTTTCAGACAGATGTCAATTAGGGCAATATTTCAATATTATACATATCGTGATTTTGAAGCGTAATATCGTTACATGGTAAGTTTAGTCTTTTCCTGTTTTCAAAGGCTGCATTACAGTAAAGTGTCATTTTCTGAATTTACCAGACTGTTCTATTATTTGCCTTTAACCACTTAAGTCATTATATCCGCATTATGATGGTTATTTATCAGAAATTTAAATGTGGAAGATATTTTGTGAATGAATCAATTGTCGACCATACAATATAGTCATTGAGGTGTTTGGTCAAAACTATTGTGATATTTGATTTTCTCCATATTGCCCAGCCCTAATGTCAATGCCTACACTGTTCAGATGAATTGACACAAGTTCAGTGTCTTTGAAAACTTTGATTAACACACTGTGCAGTCGTTTATTTAATTTATTTTTTATAACCTATGAGGAATATGGACGAAGAGATGCACTTTAAGTATTTCCGCATGTCGGCTTTGTCACGGCGTGGTTCACTTCATGTTATATTTTGTAGTTTTCTGCCACTCGTGTCCCCGGGTAACTTCACTTCCTGCCTTGTCCCGTCATCCCCTGTGATCGTCTAATAGTTTCCACCTGTGTCCAATCACCTGCACCTCCCTTGTGTATTTAAGCCGTGTGTGTCTGTTGTCACTCGTCGCGTCATTGGCCACGCATGTCCTTGTCTATTGTCGTGGATATTCATAGTTTCCTGCCTGCTGTTTTTCCCCCGGTTCCTGTGTGTTTTTGCCCGTTGGCCTTTTGATTTTGCCTTTTGACTATTAAAGTCCCTTTTGTTTTTGAACTCTGCGTCTGAGTCCTACGTCGTGTCCCCACTCCTCACACGCACAACCATAAAACGTGCTGACACATTAACCCCCCCATACACGCACGCATATCCGCTATAGCTGGTGTGGCGAGGATAGGGTGAAAAAGGGAAATGAAACTAAAGAAAGAAAAACCAACAATGCCACTCGGGGAATTTAGCCCGAGAAATAATCTGGAAGGTACAAGGCCCACAGGTAAGTTTACTCTTATTAGGCAGGAGACGCAGTTCACGGTTTTAGAACAAGTACAACTTTATTTTAAATACTTTTAAAATCAGAGCAATAAATTCAAATAAAAAGAAAATCAATTAAAAACCAATTAGAGGGCTGGAGCTGGTTGGGTGGACAACGCTAGGTGTAGAGGGTTGTGGGGGGAACCCACCAAAAATCAAGAAAACAAACTCAAAACAACTCAAAACCACCCAACGTAGTGAGGAAGCCCCTTCCCAGGACACCGCAAACAAGGGGGTAGGACACCAGCACCGCCAACCCCCAGTCTCCAGCAACTAAAGAAAGACAAAAACAAATTACAAAACTACATTATAAAATAACATCCATCCAACAATACAAAAAGGGACACAGCCCTGGTTAAAAGACAGACGTGATAAGTGTTTCAAAAGGAACTGATCTGGCGCACGGTACAAACCGAGGATGCCAGGCAGTTCAGCGTGGCGACAGATATTCGGCACGCCAAGGGAGATAAAGGCTCATTAAAGGAGAACGTCGCAGAGACGAAGCTTCCCTGGAGATGGAGCTTCAGCGGAGACACAAACTTCACCAGAGAGAACAGCAGCGACCCCATTCTGCTGATCACCACAACTCCTGTTCTAGGACACTGGCTGTCGCTGGCATTTACCAAGCAAATACGCCACTGGAGCCACGGGAGCACAGAGCAGCACGCATCTAGTCGCCCGGAAATGACGCACAAGAGGAAGAGCTTCTTCTTCTTCTTTTTTGCTTTTTATGGCGGTTGGCAAACAACTTTCGGGTGCATTACCGCCACTCACTAATCTGGAGTGTGGATTTAAGGAAATTAAACCTCTACTAGAACTAAACCAAATCAAAAAAATTCTCAAATTCTATTAATTAGTCTTGTATTCTCTAAATATGCCAGCAGCAGTTCCCAACACTTGTCCCTAATGCCCTTCTTCAGTATTTCACTTATATTTGCCTCTCCCAGCTCGCTTAGCCCCTTTCTCAGGACTTCTCTCTCTGCCTCGTACCTCTGACATGCCATCAAAACCTGGTCCACAGTTTCCTCTTCTTGACAGTATTCTTACCTTCCATTTCGATGTTTCCCAACCAAATAGAGGGAACTGTTAAGACCAGTATGGCCATTTCTTAACCTTGTCATTACCCTCTCCTCTTTTCTATTTCGTCCACCAGAACTAAGACCTGGCCATTTCACTCCCAACCAATGGTTTTATTTTTAAACAGATATCTTCCTTTGCTCCCTTTATTCCATTCATCCTGCCATATCGTTTTGATTTGTCCCTTAATCACCCCTTTAGCTTCTGCCTTACTCATCTTTATATCGACTATATTTCTCCCACACTTCAGCGCCCTTTTTGCTGCTTTATCCGCCTCCTCATTTCCCTCGACTCCCAACATGGGCAGGGACCCACACAAACCTAACTGCCATCCGCATTTGATGGGTTCTGAATAGGGATTGTAGGATTTCGAACATTAAATCTTCTCTGCTTTTGGAGCGGAAAAACTAGAGGAAGCGCTGGTGGAGGCGTGCCATTTTTAAACCAGCCCACCTAATTGCAGCCACCTGGCGTTAATTGCCAAAAGGGTGGCACCTCTATACTGCTACACTGGCAGTTATATACTACTGACGTTGTATACCCCCCCTGGTGTAATCATACAACAATGCTGTTATGTTTGTTTTCTTTCCCAACCAATGCGCTGGAGTGTGCTCGTGCATAAAGACATAGAAGTCTGTCCTGTTATGGAGTAAGTGAAAGCACTTTATTGTGCACAGCAAGGTAGATGTGTGTCCCGTAACAGCAAGTTCTACGACAAAAACTACCATTACTATGGTTCCTGAATGATTATTAGCATGAAATGCAGTGCCTGAGAAGTTAGATGAGGTCACAGCAGAAGTGGGTATTTTGGGATGCACTCATGTGTTGTGGCTGGGTTGTGTCCCCACATTTGCGTTTGTGTTGTGGCTTTTGTCTGAACCCCAAACATCACCCTTTATCCCTACAGCAGCACTGAAGGGACATAGTAACGTTATCTCAAACGTAACACACTGAACACACTACAATAAAAAAAATAGACTTGAGATATATAGAATTCCACCTGCCAAAGTGGCTGATGAGTGACCGATTTACCCGCCACAGCCGAAATCTAGTTAAATACCCGCACTTGGCGGGTGGTAAGGTCAAGCCCTGCCGTTAAATCCTTGTGGTTTCAACATGGCTAGCTAGCACAGTTAGCTAGCTAGCCCCCCACCTCCCGCCATTGAAAAAACAACCTTATTTACAAACTTACCGAGGGCAATGATGTGTCTGTTGCGACAAGACTTGTTGCAACAGCTCGCTATATGGTAGAGCTAATTCACGTTGGACATTGATGTAACCATTAATGAGACTACGATGAACAGTATTCAACAAGTGAATCCACTTAAACGATGGGAACTAGTGAATAGATTTGTTTTCTTCTGTTCTGCATTTTCTTCTATAATATTGTTATGTAAGGTTTTGTTAAAACATTGTTTTCTTTACTTCACTTGTGCGGTTTTCTCAGTGAATTAGACTATGTTAAAGTTTTAATATTGTTTTATTAAAACCAAATGACCAAAAACATTTGTTCAAAACATTTTTTTGAATGACAAGAGACAAGCGGAGACTGAGACAGGCAGAGGGAGAAACAGACATAAGAGGGGGACAGATAAGAGACAGTGGGGGAAAACAGACCGAGAGAGACATAAGAGACGGATAACATGAAACACAGATTTTATGCATATTAAATTTCATCTTTTGGCCTGAATAGTCAGAACCTTCAACGGTTGGTATGAAACGGTATGAAAACGATACAATAATGATAATATGAACAATATTATGCTGTGTAATAAATGTTTGTCAATTCAGACAGAGTCTGTCCTGATTGAAATGGCGCTTAAGCGGCGTAATGTAAATATGCTTCAGCTGGTCTCCCAGAATTATCCAATCAGTGGAGATTGGCTGCGCCCAGGTGTGTACGACCAACAGAGGCGGCGCTGTGGCTCTAAACCAATCACATAGTTGCTGTCAAACCCTTTAAGGCAGGGGTGCCCAACCGTTTTTGAACCAAGATCTACTTTTAAAGTTGATAGTGCATCGAGGTCTACCAAGCCATATCGAAAGCCGTAGCGTAGCCACAATTTATTGAGCACCTATATAGGACACTGTTTTCTGACACATAGATACAGTTTTAACAATCATAATACATTTTTGAAGTAAATGTGAATGGGCAAAGAATAAGCACAAGTAGGCCCAGGACAGGCCCGTAACAACACAACAGACAAACAACCAAAATAATTCAATGCCTAATTCTTTGAACTTTTATAAGAACTAATTCAAGTTGGAAAAGTGGTATTTCTTTACCTTTAGTAGGATTTCTGGCACTGAGAGGAGGAAGCTAGTCTCTCATAGTCCGGACAGTCAGAGCTGAGTGGCAGCCGTAAGCAGACTGCAAGGTGGTCATCAGTCATGGTGGATCTGTATTTTGACTTGATGCTTTTCATATGTGAAAAGGCAGACTCACACAAATATGTTGATCCAAAAAGTGCAGTCAAATTCTCTGCAGTTTGTCTGAGGTTGGGGTACTTCTCTTCTCTGCATTAGATTCCAGAATTGGACATTCATGTCAGGTGTTGCTCTGGATTTGAGCTCAATGTCATTCTTCAGTGTGAGGATCTCATTCTCAACAGCACAGCTATCCAGGTTGAAGAGTGATGCCACTTTGGACGTTATACAATCCACATCTATATTTTCCCCAAATGGAAAACAGAGATGACAACAGGCTCAATGGATGCAAAGTCAGTGAAGCGCCTGTCAAATTCTGACAAGATGCTCTGCACTTGCTCATCATAACAGTCTTTGCCCTGACGCTTAAGTTCTGTGTCCATGTGTGTAAAGTTCCGCAGATCACACAGTTGCAACGGGCTTGATAGCAGGTGTAACTTGCTTTTTAAAGGTGTTCACGGAGCTGATCGTGTTCATGATGTGTTTCTCCTTACCCTGCAGCTCTAGATTCAAGTTATTGAGCTTGTCAGTCAGATCGGTAAGAAAAGCTAAATCCAACAGCCATTGACTGTCTTCTAGCTGTGCATGACCAGCATGGTTTCAACGTTTCAGAAATTCTTTAATTTCGGGCAACAATTCAGAAAACCGTTCCAGAAATGTCTGTGTGCAGCAGCAGATCTGTGTGTTCTGCACCTGTCTCCTCCATTTTATACCAAATACCATTTATACAATGGTAATTCAGGAAATCCGGGAAAGATTCACACTGTTTGCACAATCCAATGAACCCAGCAGTGCGTCCAACCATAGCTGGAGCCCCATCGGTTGTAATGGAGGCGAGTTTGAAGAGGGGCAACTGGGTCATCTTAGCGAATTCCATGAAAACTTGAAAACTTTGTGTGCCCTTTCAAAGGCAAAATGGTCAGCAGCTCTTCTTTTACACTCATGTCGTCCAAAAACCATTCTAACGAAAACACGTAGTTGAGCCGCATCCACAGCATCAGTGGATTCATCGAATTGGAGAGAAAAACAATCACATGTGTCACTATCATTCCTCAATTGCTGTTCAACATCCTCCGCCATTCCCTCGCATCGCCGTGTAACAGAATTCCTTGATAACTGCTAAACTTACCTTAATAAGTCCTAAATAGCAGACACAATATCCTTCCGATTTTTAAAATCGGCAAAGAGCACATCTGCAGCTTCCATGAACGCTTCTTTCACAATCTCACCAAAAGATTTCTTTCCTTTTGCCAGAACATGACTGACTCGATAAGATGCTATGGTTGCAGCCTTACTTTTGGTGTTGGGCCTGGTAAAAACGGACTGTTGAACTCCTGGACTTTTCGGGCGCGCATAGGTGATTTAGCTGGGAAGTTTGTATCGTAGCTCTTGTGGACCGTCTTGAGATGCCGCTCCAAATTCCCTTTCTTTGGTAAAGCCACGTTTGCATTGCAGATAAGACAGATGGACTTCGAATACACAAAAAGAATAATCCTCCTCCCACTCTGAATGAAAATGATGAGTTTTAGATTTTTTAGCTTCTGCCATGGTAGTAGCCTGACTTGCTCTCATCTAGCTTCTCGCGCCCTTTCGAGTCCTTAGTTACAAACTAGCAACCATACCCATCATGCGCAGATAGAAAGCAGCTCGTGAGATTTTTTTTTCCATTAAGTTTATGTGTGTTTTTCTAGGTTCTGTTGTGTTGTGCTCAAATGTTACTGTTAGTTTAATGTGAGCAGTGTTGGGCAAGTTACTGAAAATGAGTATTTAGTTACTTCTTTTAAAGGTAATTGAAT
This sequence comes from Gasterosteus nipponicus, assembly GCA_014132575.2. NCBI lineage: Eukaryota > Metazoa > Chordata > Actinopteri > Perciformes > Gasterosteidae > Gasterosteus > Gasterosteus nipponicus. The sequence goes on from BMAF01000001.1 coordinate 1,421,916, forward strand.
TACTTACCAGTTACTGTGTATCAAAAGTAATTAGTTACTCTGGAAAGTAACTTTTATGTCTGCTTTTTAAATGTAATGAATATAAATAGTACTGAACAGTCAAACACAATAAACATATATTTTTAGACCTATTTATTGTAATCAACAGGGCAACAGGCCTTCAAATCAAGCAGCAGTACAAAAGTCCTCGACAGTTAACAGGATGCATCTCATCTTCAACACGTGCTGTTTACGTGCACGTACGGCGACTATTCTGCGACGCACAACGTTTGGCGGCCACAACTAGCCGGCCCTCCGCTTCGCGTCACAAAAGAGAGTAACGCGAGTAACGAAGTCATTTCAAATTTCAGTAATTGTAACTGCGTTAATTTATTTAAAAAAATACTTCGTCACATGCTCGTTACCGCTAAAAGTAGTGCAATTACAGTAATGCGCTACTTTGTAACTGTGTAAGAGTGTGGCCACCATGACCCAACTTAGTGTGGCTGTGGCTGAAGTTCTAAATCCGTCAATCATTATGTTTGAATGTTATTAGGGATCACAAAGAACACCAATAAATACCCACAAAGCCCGGCGCTCCCAGGCAGACCCCTGCAGAGCATGTTGCTAGTTGGAATGTACAGCAAAACCTCCTCTGATCAGAGCTCGTACTGTGGTCTGAAGTGGGAACTGGCGACTTGTTTGGACCAGTTGACTGATTGGTCTCTTTTACCTTTTTTAGGATTCAACTTCACAGTCCCACTTGTCTCTTACACCAACAGAACAGCGCTCACAGGGGCACTGAGGACCTTCTGCCAACTGTCTCTCCGAGCTCTCCTTGGGGTAACGTCCACCCGTGTAGACCACAGCGGGTCACAGAGCTTAATCTACACCTGAAGGTTGAAAAATGAGGTGGTACGAGTCCAACAGATTGACAGAAAAAATATCTGTTCTGATCTGATCAGCAAATACCTGAAGATTCCCTCCAGTTATAACATCACCTGCTCTGTTTCACTCCTTCTGTACAAAGTACAAACTTAATGTCTATTGCCATTACAAGGTATATACATGCTAATGTCACAAGAAAAAGACTATTGAGACAAACCTGTTAGCTCAACGAAAGAAATATCAAGCGTGAAACTGTAGAACTGGATAGGGCTGAAAAACATTTCTCAATTATTTAACTACATGATAATAACTAATCTATGAAACAATGTTTTTGGCTTTTAGCTTTTAAGATGCGATGATTCACTAAATAGATATTCAATTATTTTCATACAAAAGTAAACAGAACTAACTAATAAATGACAACCAACTGTAACACGCCACCAGTCCCATGTCCATCAAGTACCTCCAGTTAGTAGGAAATATTGGAAAGAAGGAACAAGCCTTTATCAAAGCATTAGCAAAGCAGACAGGTTACGTATTTACATATTCTATATACAACCTCTGATAAATTATATATATATTTATTCCAGTGATCCTCCTGGACGGCTCCTGCGCTCTCATTAAGAACCTACATGCTGTATACAGTGTTTCCCCTTGGGGCATTGGAAAATAACTTTTTAATTCCAGACTTTTTCAGGGTGGGGCGCCCCTGTTTATATATATATATATATATATATATATATATATATATATGAATGCCTTTTGAAAGACTTTTTTTGTCTTCATGAGTTCAGTTATCCGAGAGAGATGTTTAAAGATTCTCCTTTTGATCTCCACCTGAAAGAGAAACCATAAAAGTAGTGTAAGAGTGAAATTCTGTCGTCTCGTATACACATATTTAGTATTTGGTTGTGTTAAGATGGATGCAAATTGTGAGCTCTAGTCGGCGCTGCCGAGAGGGTAAAGTGAGGAGAAGAAGAGGGAGGGAGCAACCCTCAGGGAGAGCAACGAGGGCTTGGCTGTTTGTTGCTGTTGACGTTTGACTGAACCAACATTAATGTAATGGCGCAGGTGAGGCACCAAAGTTACACACTGGCTTCACTCTGCAGAGCAGGACGTACCCGGGATGAAAACACGCAACCGAATCTTTGGTTGTTTGTCCTTTCAATCGAACACAAGCTCAAATGATGCACCGTGCAGACCGGGAATGGATGTGGTTACTGATGTCGACTCACGAGCTGCCTCATCTTTTTTGCTATTTCCATTAGCAATAACATCCAAACAGCAAGTCGATGTTGTCCTTTTTAACAATTAATGCCCACTAGTAGAGTTGTATGTATTACATAAGTTCCCTTTAGAATGATTTCTATAGCTGCTCACCTCCCAATCACTGCTGATGTCTGCTGACGTCTTCAAGAGTACCTTCCTCCATTGTCTCCTCATGCGGTTCAACGTCCTCCTCCATCCTCTCCTCCCTTCCTGCTTCCTCTGCTCCCCTTACTTCCTCCTTGCGTCCTCGCTGCCTCTGGTTGCGCCGCACCTTACGAGTGAGGCCTTTCCTCCTCTGCCCCCGACAGGAGGGCTGAGTGGACGGGGACACGTTGGGACATGGGACACGAGCCCCGGTAGACACGGCGGCGGCGGCTATACAGGACCGTGTGCACGAGCCGGAGGAGCCACTGAGCGTCTGGGATGGGCGGATGTTTGCTGCACCCTCCAGGTCTGGGTATGGGGCAAAGGTGGAGGATGGGTAGACTGTGGACAAATCTGGAGCTGTGGAGCAGCCAGCTGCTTCATAATCAGCAGAGTCTAGGATAACGTGATAATAATCAACACATTATTTTACAGTTTGACTGTGAATTATTTCTTTCTACATCATCCAACGGAAAATGAGAATCTTGCTTTTGTGTTTCCTCCTACCAGGGCCACTGCCGCTCAGTGACTCATCGGTCATCGGTGGCTCCGCCTCCTCTTGGATCGTTGGTACAGATGCTAGGAGACCTGACACACACACACACACACACACACACAAATAACTATCCTTGCTATAGGGTAAGTGTATCCATACTAAAGTGCTTGGATCAAGAATAAATATCTGCAAGATGTGTGAATGTGTGTGTGTGTGTATATATATAATATATATTTATATAAATATTATATATAATATATATATATATAAATATTATATATAATATATAATATTTATATATATTATATAAATATAATAATATTTATATATATAAATATAATGATATTTATATATAAATATAATGATATTTATATATATAAATATTATTATATTTATATATATATAAATATAATAATATTTATATATATATATATATTATAAGTTGACGACGTACTGAGTCCTCGATAGTGGGACAGCTGTTGGTAGACTTGTTTCATTCTCTCGATGTTGAGCCGGCTGCCCTCTGCGTGGTTGATCATGGGTTTTGGGTAATCCACTCCCACCACACAGTTTGCTGCCTTCTGGACCGACTGCGGGGCATTCCACGGCTCATAGATGTACCGGTCGGGATAGTCCTTCAGCATGGGGATGTAACGCCTGCAGGACATTTTGAGAGAATACTTAATATCATTGGAACTTCAATCCCCTTTGCAGCTGACATAAACGCACATGCAGATAATGCGGAGGGATCAATGTTGGTGTGGGTCCATTGGATAAAAAAAAAAAATAATTAGAAAAGGATGTCAGTTTGAGGAAAAAAGTTTCTCTGAAAACTATTAAAATTGGAAACGGCTTTTGCTTATTTGTCAAGGAACCACATGGCTTCACTTTGCAGGGGAACTCGTCACGCCTCCGATGTGAGGAGTGAGCTGCCAATTGCAAAATAAAGTATCATCAGCGGTACCTGGAAACCCATTTCATACCGGCTGCGAAGAAAAGGCAGACTTATAATTGAATGCAGGGTTTTATTGATTCTGGATGACCGGCACATTTTGTATATTCTTTGAATAAAGTACACATCATTCACAGGAAACATCCCTGAGTTGAATAAGGAACATGGTGTGGTGGCAGATCGTGTCTGTGCAGGTGTGTACCGGATGTAGTCTCCTGAGGGGTCCGTTCTCCTTCCAAAGCCCACCGGACAGTAGCAGTGGAAGAACTGCTGGAAGAAGGCGCTGCAGGACAGCCACATCCAGCTCCCAGCATTCACGCTCCAGTCGGCATCCAGCAGCAGCTCCTCAAACACCTGCAGGCTCCCACAGATGGATCCATACACCATTGGCAAAGTGAACATTGATGCTGTGAAACTTGTACTTTGACAATACTAAAGTACCTTCATGCCGCTCTCCCAGCTGATCCACAGGTCTCCCCTGGTGAGGAAACAAGCCACGGCGTGCCGGGCCAGGTGGTGGATCCAGCCCTCCTGTCTGAGCTGAGTCATGATGGCGTCGATCCAGGGAAAGCCAGTGCGACCCTCGGCCCACTTGGCCAGCGCCTCTGGGTTCTGGTCCCATGGGATCTGAGAACGAAAGTGTGTGCAACACGGACATCAGAAGGATGCCTTTTGTTCTCCTAGTCCCCCCGATCACACCGCGCGGCCAGAAACAGTACGGCATGCGCTCCTCTCCACGTGCACCCCAATTCATCATTCGTGATGTATAAAAGTGATCTGAACATTTTGCCTCACATCTACCCTGGGATGAGACTGCTGTGAGAAGGACACCCACGGGTGTGATGCCCCTCCTGGTTAGGTGTTCGGGACAGAAGGACGCAAAGGCCCACCTGCACACAGATGGGGTTCGCCTCCATGCGGTCAAAGTTTGGGTTGTTTGTAGCCGCTGTGTAGAAGAACTCTCTCCACAGCAGCTGGGCGAACAGGGAGAGAGGAGGACTGCAGCGCTTACGCAGCTGGAGGGACGTAGAACAGAGAACACTGATTATTGCAACAGATTCCAAAGTCGATGGTCGAGGAGAAGAATTCAATCCAAGATGAATCTGTAAATTTCAGATTCCATGCTTCATGCATTCACTGAATACTAATATGCATTTTTTTAAGAAGCAGCTGATGGTTCTTTTGTTACTTTAAAATCCAATCACTGCGCCACATTACAAACCCAGAGGCTTAAGACGCTTCAACTTGCTCTTCATTATCAGAAGTGATGGAGAGCAGTGGATCCACAGTACCTTCATGTACAGCTCTCTGAGGTTGTAGTACAAAACCCGACAGGACAGACAGCCAAAGCGCAGGTAGGGGCTGAGGCCAGTCGGACTCGCATACAGAGAACACGTGTTGACACGAGGGGGCTCAAAGTTGGCCACCCACACCTACAGACAGACAGACACACAGATAATGTGATTACATGACATATTGTCACTTCTGAGGAGCCAGTTGAGGTGGTTTGTGCGGCGCCTTAGGGAGGTGTTCCAGGCACGGTCATCTGGGAAGAGGCCCCCGGTAAGACCCAAGACTATGGAGGGATTATATCAACAATGGCCTGGGAACACCTTGGGATCCCCCCAGTCAGACCCGGTAGATGGGGCCCAGGAAAGGGACGTTTGGGGTCCCCGGCTGGAGCCGCCCCCCCGACCCAGGATAAGAGGGTTGAGGGTATACGATCCTCAAGCGACAAGCTCGAACAGAACCAATGAACAGGGTTGAAGGTCGTAGCCAGTGTGGGAAGACACATCGAATGCTTCCTCCAAAACTAAGAGTTCATGAACAAAATAAATTTGCAATGTTTCACCTTTTTGTCCAGATGTTTGTTGAGTCGGTCCAAGGCCTCCGACTCTCCTCCGTGCCACACAGCTGGAGGCAAACCTTCAGTCCTGAATCCTGGAGACATGATTGAGTGGTGTAATGTTAAGCATTTGTCCTCTAACGAAGCAAACATGTACAGACTAAAGTCTGACTAACAGTAAACGCTACATTTAATTACGCCCTGTCTTTCCGTTGGCCCTTTTCAGTGAAATGAAAGGTGTGTACCGAGTTCTTCCAGTGAAGGTATACTGTATTGCTGGTTGTGGTTGTCAGCTATATTAGTGCGACATCTGTCCATCTGCTGCTGGCTGATCGGAGGCAGAGGTCTCCTGGGTAACTCCAGTCTGCTCACAATGGCCTGGAACCGCTTAAAGGTCAGAGGAGGACTGTTGTTGTTTGCCTCTATTATCCTGTAAAAACACACAGACATAAAAGTAGAGCAATGTCCTAAAGGAGTACAACATTTTGTTATATCCAAAAGGTAAAAGCCACACTTCATCTTGGATGTCTTGTTGTTGTGCAGATACGTACACGAATATGTCATTATGGGATGCTGTGTTATTGACGTACAATGCAAACAGTCAAATTGAGTCAATGACAAGAGCAAACGCACAAGAACCAGTCACATTCATTGTGTGTTTCGAAGAATTATTATTTCTCCACTTTAATCGCACTTTTGATATCGTATTCAAAAACTCTTGAATTTTGGCGTGCGAATCAGAAGTGCGAAACATTTAGATATTCTTTGGATTGCGCATTTGGGGATAAAGAAATGGCTCTCTAGCGCCCCCCGGAAGTGCTCCCTCTGGGGATATTTTTGCCTAGTTTCACCGATTGACATGAAATGTTGCACACCTAGCAAGATTTTCCGCCATTTAGAATATTGTGAAAAACTTGTTTTTGCAAACTCCTCCCAGACGCTAGGTCCGATTCTCACAAAAATTTCAGGAAATCATTATTGGGTCACTGCCATCAGAAGTTATTAAAAGCTTGTTGATATCTCATTGGGTTTCGAATTAATTTATGGACCAATGAAGGTCGTAGAGGGTGTGGCCTAAAAGTGAAAAGACCTATAACTTCAAAAGTAATTAGCCCGTCGCAACCAAATCTAATCTCTAAGATATGTTCACATTGAGTCCCTGAGCATACCCAGATTTTTTCAGAATATTTGAACATTAGGGGGCGCTGCAGTCATTCGCTGAATCTTTGCTTGCTTTTTGCAATTTCCATCGTATTTTGGATTCACAAATGAACGAACTCCGAGAGTTTGAACCCGATCCACTTCATTCTCGGGAATATTGATCCTGACACCTGGGTGGTCAAAAGTTATTAAAAATCAAGAGTTTTCGTGCAACTACCTGGGCGTGGCCTGGCGTCCATTTTGGTGAATTTTCTTGAAAATATAAAATGCTCCAACGAACTCCAACGAACATTTTTATTTCTGGCCGAAATTTCTAATTCATGATGCTATTGTACGCCTTTAAAGTATTCCCATTCAGTGATTTTCAAAAAAGTATAGCACCACCTATTGGCTTAGTTTTACACTTTAATGTGCATCTTCAACCAATCAACAATATGGTCCCCATAGACTTTAATGTGTAAAGAGAGACACAGGGCCTGAATCTGATTGGATACAAGCTCTTTAAAACAAGCTGCACCGGAAGCAACAGAGAAAATAACTATAACACATGTGTATTAATTAAAAATACATGAAATAATAAAACAGCTGACTGCCCACCACATGCATACATACGTGTGTGTGTGTGTGTGTGTGTGTGTGTGTGTGTGTGTGTGCGTATACACAGCTTTGATGACAGATGGCTGGACGGACACATTTTGTCTAACATGAAGATCTGTGTGACAAATTTGCAACACTATTGTATGTATATATGCAAATAAATACATGGACATTATATACAAATATATGATTTATGGGTGTGTGCTACCAACCTATCCAGGTCGTAGAGGGTGTGTGCATTTCTGACAATGGTCTCCACTCCAAACTCTTGGGCCATCTTGATGATGGCCCCATCCCTCTCTTTCCCATAAGGCTCTGGGTCATATTCAAATGTCAGTCTGGTCACTTCCCACTCCTGCAGTAGAGCAAAAAAAGAAAAGGAGAAGACCGAGGGAAAAGAAGGGATCCACAAAGGCCAGAAAAGTTCACAGAGAAAGCCAGAGAAAGACTCGACGAGTAAAAGGATTTTAGAAAATGAATTGACTTTTGAGGAGATTCTAGAGAAGAACTCTACCCCCAAGAAGATTCTAGAGAAGAACTCTACGCCCAAGAAGATTCTAGAGTAGAACTCTACGCCCAAGAAGATTCTAGAGAAGAACTCTACGCCCAAAAGATTCTAGAGTAGAACCCTACGCCCAAGAAGATTCTTCAAGAAGATTCTAGAGAAGAACTCTACGCCCAAGAAGATTCTAGAGAGTTAGAGAGTGGTGTTTTTGTCTGTGACAGACTTATAGATGACAGGTGGGGAGAAGCATATACCTTAAAGAGCCTTGGGAAAACATCTGTCGGCTGCCCTCTGATTACAAACAATCTGGACTTGAGCTTCTTCAGACTGCTGTCCAGGTCCTCCAAGGCCTCCAGCAGGAACCTGCACACAGGAGCATGGAGTTAGTCAAAGAGGCCTCCGAGACAGGAGAACTCACTGACTCAGTCCTGTGTGTCCAACGCCACACCAGCTGGATCAGAACTTATTGGGACTGAGTGAGTCAGGAATGCTGTTCTGGACAGAAAATACAGACTCCGTAGCCAATTCTGAATCAGGGGGGTTTGATGTTTCACTGAAACTGGAGCAGCTGTTACACAAATGTTCTGTGCAGACTCTAATCAGCAAACTGGGGTCGTTCCTTTCTTCATCATTGCGCTCTGGCAGCGGGAACCTAATATAAGCCGGACAAACTGCTTTAACTTCAGCAATGCACAATCTTCATGCTATTTTATTAATACGGTGTTCTGGATTACTCCTCTATCTTGCTTTGTTAAACACACCATACGCCGGTAGATGAGTGTGAAATATGATGAAAGCCACAGCTTGATGTTAGAAAGGGATCAAATATACCGCTGCTAGAAGAATTGGCTTTGGACAGCTAATGAAATGATCATATTTAAGATAATGTCAAAGAGAGTTAAAGAATAATCCTCTATCGTGCAAACCGGGTGGTTGTTTTTACTGCAGTGCGGATGACCGTATCGACGCATGCGTGGTTTGTTCCATAGAGACCGATAAAGCACACAAGACGTCTGATGAGAATCAGAGCTCAGTGGCGCAGAGGCGCCGTCATGGTTACTGTCAAACACACTCCTCCAGTCCCCTCACCTGCCACGTAAGGACGGTTTCAATCAGCAAAGTGTGACCCGTCATGAAGCCGTCACTCGTTAGACCCATTAGGTTTGAAATTAAGAATTAGGACTAGAATCATCATTCCAAACCATAATGCAAAAACTTCCATTTTTCAAATGTACCTCCGATTGATCCATTGGAAGCGATTGGTGTGATTTCTGTAAACACTTGTGTACTTGCTGTGTTGCTGAATGGATGCTTGGCACGGATTGGTCTGAGTGGAACGAGTGTGCAGGACCAGGAATATGAACATGTATATTCAGTGTTGCAGTCACGTGTTAGTCACCCTCATGAATCACAGATGTCATTCAGAGAGACACCTGCTGTACCAGATATACGCCAGGTAAACAAACCCCACACCGATGACACCTGACAACAGCGAGAGGTAACCTCGAAGGAGAGCTGCTACCTCATTTAGCTATTTGAGTGAAATAAAGACCTATTGTAGATGACCTACCTTCAGCTGGTCTTGTTCATTAGTTTACAGCAGGGAGCCGGCTCGATGTCATGTAATCAGTCATGTTGTACGCGGTGTTACATCATATACTTCTAATATTCTTTAACAAGGCGCGATCAGATGTCAGCAATAGTTTTAATTGATTTAAAATGAATTAAGTAGCATGTGTGACAAAGTTACAAAAACAGTCAATTTGTTTTTAGATGCATCAGAAACTGGAGGTGTTTAAAAAGCCACATTTGATATCAATTGTGAGTGTGGATAATAAATGTTCTTGTTTGAGAGGAGCTGGGTCTGTAGGTAGCACGCTGCACAAGGCACGTGGGTTCCATTTCAACCAAGTTATGTTTAATCTGCTAAACATATATTGTGTGGTTGATAATGTTATATAGACCCCTTTATTTATATATATGCAAACTACAAGCCTACGTATGGATGAACCTGGGGGCTATTGCACGAAACCAGGATAAGGGATTAAGCCGGGATATTCACGGGTTATCCTGGATGAATTTAGCTTCAACTTGGTTGCAGGTTGAGTTAAACCCAGCCAAGTAACCATGGAGATTTATTCTTTGTAGCTACCCTGACCAGGCCAGGCTAACAGCCAGGCTAACAGCCAGGCTAAGATTAATCCTGTCTGTGTGTTAAATCAGCTGCTGCGCTGATCCGAAAAAAACGTGTTAAACAGTTATTCCGTTGTCTTCTAAATGTGTTCCGATTTATTTTTATTAACATGAATTACTCGTCACTATTGCTGTAACCAGTTTGGTTTTAAACTCTATTACAGTTCGTCACACATTCAAACATATTGCCAAAAATCCTCAAAATGCATGGACGTGAATTCTTAATTGTCACCCAATTAAAGTTGACAGCGTCCCTATAAAAGCACCATGAGGCCACACATACGATCAAGAGAAGAACCCACAAAAATTCTATTAGGAATCAAAAATCTCATGAATGAAGTTCTCATATGACATTTTATTAAACAAATAAACGTTTTTACAGACAATAAATAAATCATTGAAAAACGAAATAAAGTCTCTCTAAAGAAAAACATGCTGGAAAGCAGAAGTCCTGCTGCCCAGGTGGTTTTCCCAGTGGAACCAGAGTGCATGTTGAGTACTGGATCTGAGGATAAGCAACCCAGTAGATTAATACACCATACATTCATGTGATTACTAAGCAGTCAGTTTAAGCCTACCCAGTCATCATGCCCATCTCCCCTTCTCCCTGGACTTTGGCGTGCATTGACGCATGCTCTGCATAATTCCGTCAATCTAACATTATAATACGGGTAGATGAAGTCCAGCGTTCTGATTGGTTGATTCAGTCACAAGGGGTGCATTATTGGGCGATAACGTACAGTTGCTGTTCACATTGACCCGAGCGAAAGTAGCAGGTTAGACTTTGTGCGACCGTTAGTTGACATTTTAGCTCGGTGACGATCGCCGAAAACCCCCCCGGAAATCCCACAAACGATCAGTTTGGGGCAACGAGAGCTTTTCGCAACCGGACAATTAAGGTGGACGTCATGAGCGATGTGAATGAATGAGATGCTGCGAGACCCAATGCTGTTTATGTACACGTACGACTACTGAAATGCGATACACAACGTTTGGTGGCTACAACTATTTTGTGCTGAAAGGCAGCAATTTTTACCTACTAATTATAATTTTGCTGGTAATTCGTATTATAAATGCATTAAGGTACTTTATCTTCAATAATGTAACAGTTTGAGGGTTAACGGCCCCCGTGGGTATATTTGTTTCTAATGAAAGCTCTGTTGAAGAGAAGAAATAGTTGTCTGGGTTTTCACCTAATGGATCAAGGTTTTCCTTTGCATAAATCACCTTCACAATACATTGAGCTATGTAATTACGGTCACATTCAAATAATGCTAATTAGCACACAAGTGTGGAATATCTTCACATTGTTCTTCTTACGGTATCACAACTATTCTCACAGATGACAAAGATGACCTTTTTAAATCCCGAAACTGTCACGGTGTGGGTTTGTTCCCGGTTTTATTCCGTCTTGTCCTGTCGTCCCCTGTGATTGTCTGATTCTTTCCAACTGTGTCCAATCACCAGCACCTCCCAGTGTATTTAAGCCCTGTGTGTCATGTGTCTCATCATTGATTGTTCCACCCTGAATCTCCTACCCTCAGTGTCGTGCATGTTCCTATTAAAGTCCTTTTTTAGAGTCCTGCATCCACATAGACGTCGTTTGGAGTCTCGATAACGCAACTTCATCCTTGTTTCTTGCCGCTCCAAGATGTTATGAATGCATGAATTCAAAACCAGTCAGTATTATTGAAAGGTGTTACATATAATTGGCAAAACCTCACAACCTCACTCTCTAATACTGCATAAGCCCCACTTTGCTCCACAGCACACAGAGACTGAAAGCAGGAGACAGAGTTGGTTAACAATGAGTCATTTATGATTGATCACTGTCGAGAATTGACATGTGTACTTACGTGTTTGTTCCTCTGTGCAGAGTGGAGGTCAAGGAGACGGGTTGGAGAGTTGTTGGCTTGTCAGCAGGAGGGGGTTGGGGAACAACTCAACATGCCGGACTGCAGAGGTGGAGGAGACGTAGAAGTAGCTGCCATCCATTTTGCCAGGAATTTGACCGTCTGCATATTTTTTTAGATGGTCGATTGTTAATTTTCCCGATTTCCTTTCCCACTTGTAAGGTCAGCACTTTTTCCCATCATGTCTGCCTCCATTTTCTTTGCTCTTCCATAATGTTTTTCCGCAATACTTGGTCCCCGAAAACAAAGCCGTCATCATCCCCCTTTGCAAACTTTCTTCTGCGCACCCGTTCGTGGCCTTTTGCCAGGTTTGCAGCCACCGTAGCCTACACATCCTTCTGCTCTGTGATGTGGCTGCAAACTTCTTCATTTTGGGTGAGAGCATCGATATGGTCCTGCGATGTATTTTACACTGGAGCAGACACATTAAAAACAAGTCCAAATTAGGCGGAGACACGTATATAGTTACCAAGCAACTTAAACTGTAGGAAATTGCCATCATACCTGCCACTCGACAGGTATTTGGGAAGGATACCGAGCTTCCCTCCCATCCATAAGGAAATATGGGGAGTACTTTGTAGTCAGCTGTTTCTTAGGCCAAACACGGTGGACTTAACGTATTGGTCCCAGTCACTACGGATGATCCTGGACCATTTTTTTTTCAAAACTCTACTGAAAGAGGAAAAAATAATTAATGACAATGAAGTCAGTCTCCATGTAGAACAGTGGTTTTGTTGGATTATATCTTAGAGAAATAATTTTATACCATTGAATTGTGCCATTGAGCTTTTGAACCAAGCCATTGGTTTGTGGACTCCATATTCATCTAGAAAATACACAAGACGACAACTTATTTTGAATACAATCATGGTTTTTCCATTGTCAATGTGACCACGAATACAGTAATATTACTTGCTTCAAAATTAAAACAACTTCGTTCACAAATTCCTTTCCACGGTCGGTCGCTTTGGGGTCCCATATTCATAGAAGACATCCGGATCCCGAGCTTTCCCACAAAGTCCATCCCAACTAATTCAAATGGCTCCGTCACCTTGAAAAGTAAACCAGACATGTTATATTTAGTAAGTATTCCCCTATAGAGGTCATCTTCTTTTGGCAGGCATCACACTGGCCAATCTAGACAATCGAAAAACACTGATATTGAATGTTTAAAAATTACCACAAGCTCCCAAGAAATATGGACGTCGGTCTTCAGGCCAGTAGCATCGTTGACGGATTGCGTCCATAGTCGCGTCGACCCCACAGTGAGCTCCAATGTCACGGCCGTGAAACTCAACGAATATGGCGTTGGCTTCTTGTGGTGTCAACAGAACCGTGGCGAGATGATGCTGCTGCTCATCTCGTTTCCTGCGGCACTCATAATACAGCTCACCGCCTATGAATTACACATTGTGACATTTGAAATAATCAGTTTGGAAAAGGTACAACGCTTGTGTTATTTAACTTAGTTTAACATTTGTCATTTAGCTGATGCTTTTATCCAAAGCGACTTACAATGAGTGCATTCAACCCAGAACATGTACAATTCCTTCAGCAAAGCAAAGTAGTTGCTATCTTACGATAGCACTTAGTTACTTATCAGTTCATCAGCCGTTTGAGAACATATCGCTCATCCTTGCTGAAATGTGCTGCTCAGCTTGTAGTCCGCCGACTCCTTGACTTTTTGTGGGTCCATCTCTCTTGTTCTCAAGGATCGTACGTTCGGCCTCATGGTGCTTTCACGGGGGGGGGCTGCTCGTCAACTTTAATTGGGTCACAATTAAGAATCGATACACGTGTTCTAAGACACGTCCAAGGTAACCAGTTGTTTAAGATATATATTTAACATGTTTTCTTAAATAAAATGTCTTCACACGCGGCTGCGACGTACTGCTCACTTATGCAATCAAAGATTGCGTGTGCAGTGAAGTGTGATGAGGGCGATGAATATGAGGGGGACTACTGAGACACTCTTATGCGTACTAACATAACGCCTCGTGTGCATCTCACTAGCATACAGAAGGCATCTTAGGTTTCACCAGACCGGTCCGGACTCGCCCGTCCTTGTGTAGGTCCAAGTTTATAAATACTACCATATTTAAGTCACGAAGTGTAATTTTCCGACTTTTTCAGACGAGAAGTTAGTTGTTTTAAGCATCATTTAGCCTTCGTAACAATTTGCTCCGAGGATGTGAGGAGATGTGAGGTCCAGTTAACGGGACCATCTGACCCCACCAGCAGCAGCAGAAAGCCGCCTAAAATTACAGTCACTTAAATATGGTAGTAGTGAACTTGGACCTACGCAAGGACGGGCGAGTCCGGACTGAAAAGCACATTAAGGAAGGGCGTAAGATTGGCGCTTTTCGCTGTTCAAAATCTGTGAGATGTGAGACGCTCACGAGTGTTTCGTTAGTACGAGTGTCTCAGTAGTTGGGTCCCAAACGGCCCCTCGTAGATGTATAAAGTCCCATTCACCGGCGCTTCACGATGCCCATTTCTGAACGAAATGGCCCGTCTCAATATCAGTGCTTCTTCGTGCCTTTTAGACGGGAGAGGACGTTTCGGGAAAACCAGGAAACCCTTTGCACAAAAAGTAGAATCGAGAAATCCAGGATAAGTGAGAAAGCGCAGCTTGACTTAGCTCCGCCTTCTCATCCCGGCTCATCACGCTAAGTCAATCCAGGTGTGCAGAGTCGGGATAAGTGCACGCTCACGGCTTTCTTAAACACTATATGAATAAAATTGATTATTATTTTGCCTACTTTTCCTTAAAAGTGAGCAGAGGGAATTAATATTCCTGTGGAAATGTACCCTAAAGACTAATTTCAAACACGTATTCACAATGCGAGAATGTGTTTTACACCCATAAGCACACGTCTGTGTGTCTAATTCTAAATATCTTACACTCCACATGAGACTAATTTAGCCTGCATGTTAGCCTGCATGTTAGCCTGCACGTTAGCCTGCACGTTAGCCTGCACGTTAGCCTGCACGTTAGCCTGCACGTTAGCCTGGAGCAGGCTGAATCCCGTATCGGTTCCGTGCAATATAACCCTCCGGTTCACCGTGCGATGCGCATAATGCGCCGCGATGACGTCACGCACCTCCATCGGTTGATCCCCACGTTAGCGGCTCCGGCGAACCACGGGTCCAGGATGTAAACGCAGCGCGCGCCGTCCGCTCCGTCGAGGGCCTCCTGCAGCACCGGGTTGTCGTGCAGCCGCAGGCCTTTGCGGAACCAGTGCACCGAATTCACCGCCATGGCGACCCCCTATTCCATCCGCGGAGGAGCCGGAGAAGCTGCTTTGGAAATCCAGCCCCGCACGGAAACCAGCCGGGTCCCGAGCGCCGTCACTCGCGTGAACCAGCGACGAGGGGGCGTGGCCAGTGGCCGCAGCGGTTCTTCTTCTTCGGTGGTGTTCGATGGCGGTCGGCAAACGGCTCGCGGGTTCGCTGCTGCTGTCCAGTGATGTGGAAAAAAGTCTGGAATGCCGATTTAGTCTAAATTAAATAAATTAATAAATACATAAATACACGAAATATGCATTTGAAATACATCATCGAATAAATAAATGAGCCAATAAATGCACACGGCTCTGTTGTCTGTTCTGAATGTTAGATGTAGCCACGCCCCCCTGATTTGCATATAAGAACGTGAAATGAAAAACGGCATTGTGAAATAAAAGTCTCTGGAAATGTAAAACGGCATTTTGAAATAAGTCTCTGGAAATGTAAAACGGCATTATGAAATATAAGACTCTGGAAATGAAAAGTGGCATTATGAAATAAAAGTACCATGAAATGAAAAGTGGCATTATGAAATAAAAGTACCATAAAATAATGAAATGTATTTAATATTTATGTATTTATTGCCTAATTTATTTATTTCATTATGTATTTCAAATGCATATTTATGTATTTATTCATCTATTTAATTTTGACTAAAACGGCATTCCATATAAGGAGACAATGAAATAGAGAAAAAGGGCATTAGAAATGTTGCTTTGGATTTGCATTACAAGTGCATGTCAGTTGGCAATGAGCCAGAGTCAGAAGAACTCAGAAAAGCACCTGTTCACTAGATATATATGATCCCGGTGAGGTCCGCATAACTGAAACTAAACTTGATTAGACATTAAAACCAGTTCCTCTTATGTGGAATAGTCACTTATTCTGTGTGGTACCTTTTTTTTATTGGTTTTCTAAACAATATGAAACAAACAAACAGCAAGAAGGTAGTTTGGCCCCCACTTGGTAGCTGTGACAGGATGAGGGTCTTTCACCAGGAACCGGCGAAGGTGTGGAAGCCGTTGTATGTGGAATGTTGTATCTTCATTTAATGGAAACGCTGCATTATTGTGCCGACTGAGCACCCTTTATGTTTGGTCGTTGTCTTCATAATGAGTCTCCCAGAAGGGGCAGTCTCCTATTTTCCCAATACTACCCAGGACGGCAAAGAGCCGTGATCTAGTCCAGCGCTTTTGCTCCGTGAGGGAGGAACAAGCAGTTTGGCAGTTGCAGTGCTAACACGAGATCAACACAAACTGTGGAGATCGAAGCAAAATGACCCAGTTTCTCAAAACATTGTCTTTGCCTCTGCGGTCTCGCCAAGAAAAAATCACGCCGCAAACCAATTGGCCTCCAGGTTTGTACAGCCAAGTAGCTACAGATACCCAACAAACAGTCCATGTTGAAGTTGCCCAGGACATTGGGCAAAACATTCTTTCAACTAGCGTACAGTAGAAAAATCACAAAACAGCGTGTAAACAGTCTCTTCCTGGTTGAAAACAAAAAGCAAACTGCTGAAACACTCTCAGCTCCCCCAGAAAGATGAAACGAATCACTGGTAGTGTGACGTACTGTATGAATGTGATGTATTACCCTCTCCCAGAGTTAGCGTCATGCACTCATCATGGTCGACAATAGCTATGAGAATGAGTCAACACCTTCGTGAAATACATTTTAAAACGAAAGGACATGTTGTTCCAAAATAGTCCAAAATATAATGCACTACACTGCAGCAAAAGTAGGTTTTGTCTCGTTTAATTTCGATAATCACTCGAAAGGCTACGTATTTTTTAATTTGAATAACACTTTTAGGCAAGTCACTGAAAACCAATCAGATCCAAATTGCTTAAGGGTTGCAACGCTACTGTAGAGTCTTCCTCAGGAACTCAGTCAGGAGGTGATGAGGGAAACCAAAATCCATCTGAATCACCACAAAGCCCTGCAGCACACAGATGGAACCGGAAGCAGCAAGTAAAAACTCACACGGAGCACAAAATGCACTTGAACAGACGAACAAAAGCAAAGAAAAAAACTCACATCCCGAGGAAGAACTTCTGGGTTGAAGATGTCAAATAAGTTTGTTCCCTGTTTGTCCAGCAGCCTGGTTATCTCCATCTCCAGAGCTGGAACAAGACACCACGTAAGCAACATGCAACCGTTACAGATTCTTCCACCACATCCTGATCGGTTCAGTCAATTCTGTAGAATCCGGTGCAGTTGCCTTGCTTGTGGAACTTGGTACAGAAAGTCTTACATAAACTAAGCCAGGTTTAATTTTATCGTCCATATCTCTTTATTCTTACCAGACAGGACCTTGGAGATGCCGATCTTCTCCACAGCTTCTCTTAGAAACTCATCCACATCCAGCAGCTGGAAAAAGAGAGTCCAATCAAACACCAACACAAGAGGATTATTCTGTGACATGAATGAAAACCCTTTACATGTCAGGGGAAGATGCTCTATACAAGTACACAAATAACAATCAAATACTGCCGTGCCTCCTTTCTTCTCTCTCTAAGGGTCTCTATTTGGCGGGAACGGAGAGGGAGGTCTCTCCTATGTCCCTTAGAGAAGGGGGGTGTATTGTCCCGTCCAGCCAGGCAGAGAGCAGGGCCAGGAAGCCTCACCCATGCCGGGCTGCAGTCTGTGGGCGGCTTGCTAAAGAAGGCCTCTTTGTCATTCTAAAATATTTGTCCTGGGCCTCTGCGGTTGGTCTGCAGCTATAAGTAATCTGCATTTAAATTACTTTCTTGTCAAATATCCTGCATTGATTCTTTTGGGGGCCCTTCTCATCGTTTACTGTCTTACCGATTGATTTTGTCCGGAAAGCTCCGCTTCGGATATAAAGATCCTAGAGAGGAAGGAAGTCAAGCAGCAGCACACAAAAAGAGTTGAAATTAATGAATTGGTAATGAGGCGTATGAGAATTTCTGTAACTAACTAAAATCAAACACATCACAATACATAAGGGACAAAACAATCCAACTTAAAACAGGGCTGGGCCAAATGAGTGGAGGTGAGGCAACAAGTTGTAAACTTCTGTTAAAAGTCCTCAACGAGAACTAAACGTGGGAGCCTAATCCCCCAAATACAACGACTACAGGCTTTTAAGGCAAGGCAATTTTATTTGTATAGCACTTTTCATACACAAGGCAGACTCAAAGTGCTTCACATCATAACATTTCATACAATAAAAGTGAAATAAAAATGCAGGAATTAAAAGACAATTAAAAACAGCAAAATTCAAATCTTATTTAAATTGTTTAATTAAAGGCAGAGGTTAAAAAGTGCAATGTAGGTGAAATTTAGCAGAAGGCGAAGCTGAACATAAAAGTTGTCAGTCTTGTTTTAAACGTGGTCAGAGTTGGGGCAAGTCTTAAATCTTCAGGAAGTTTATTCCAGCTGTTTGTTGCGTAGTAACTAAATGATGCTTTCCCATGATTTGTATTTACTCTGGGAATCACTAACAGATTGGTGTCAGAAGATCTTAATGATCTTGAAGGCTTATGTAGTTGAAGCATATCAGTGATATACTTTGGCCCTAAACCATGTAGTGATTTATATGTGAGCAGTAGGATTTTGAAATTAATTCTCTGACATACTGGGAGCCAATGTAAGGATTTAAGAATTGGTGTAATGTGCTCACATTTTTTGGTCTTTGTTAGAACTCTAGCAGCAGCTTTTCTGAACAAGCTGGAGCTGCCTGACAGTTTTTTTTGGGAGACCTGCAAGGAGACCATTACAATAGTCCAGCCTACTAGTTATAAAGGCAGTACAAGTGTTTCTAAGTCTTGAGCTGACATGAGCCCTCTAAGTCGTGCTACATTTTTGAGGTGGTAGTAGGCCGATTTTGTTACTGATTTGATGTGACTCTCCAAGTGTAAATCTGAATCCATAATAACCCCCAGATTTCTGGCTTTATTTGATGTTTTCAGGGACAGAGAGTGAAGGTGTTGGGTTACTTTAAACCTTTCTTTTTTAGCACCAAATACAATGATCTCAGTTTTGTCTTCATTTAGTTGTAGGAAATTTTGACATCAACATGAGTGTTCATATGTTCAAATATGACTCAGTCCCTTCTGGGTAAGTATGCTGATTTTAAATATCCAATGAAATAATGATGCATATGTTGTGACCTAGAATTTACAGGTTCAGTAAGTCTCGTAAAGGTCAACAAGAAAGGTCTTACTCAGACGGGGTTCCGTGCAGACGGAGTTTCTTGTCAGCATAGGAAGCCTTGATGTCGATGGACACATGCTAGACGTCAAAAACAGAGGAAAACACATCACACATATTTCTTTGTTTGAACAAAGCCGTTTCCACAAGATCCACAAGAACGTCTCACAGAGGGCTTGTCAACACAGCATCGACGTTACAAAGCAGAAGTTGCGCGCCAAGATGTTCCTGATGCTGAATGTTGTGCGAGCACCACGACACGACCGTGCTTTGTTTCACTCGCATTAAGGCGTTTTGTGGCAGCCTTTGATGACAGGCGCATGTCAATCCGTCTCAGTGCAGCTGTATAATGTCACTGTAACTCCCTGTGATTCCCAAATGTGATCCCACAACTTGACTTACTGATTCGGTCTGCTGGCTCTATGTCATAGATTGAAACACCTATAAAGTGCCTCACACAGGAAGTCTGTTAAATCGTAATGGACCAGATGGATGGACCACATCTCGCCCCTCTTCCAGGATGAACTGAGAGATTTACAACATAGTTGATTCAAAAGATAAAGCTTTTTAATTGATTTGACCACCACTCACATGTCACAGGATGGACGATTGGGGACATTTGCGTGTTTTATTGATTTCATATTTTATGATTGTTTGATTAATGATTTATTGTGTCCTTTGAGTTTTGGGTTGCGTTGTATCCTCCATCAATTAACAATCGTTCCCAGTGACAACTACCAATTAGTGGCATATGGCCAATGGACCAATGGGGAAAGGCCAGGAAGACGGGACACTGAAAAAAGGGGGGGGGGATAACAGACCGCAGTTTTGAGCAAATGCGAACAGCAGACGCACCAGCAGCAGAAGAAGCAGCAGAAGCAGAAGAAGAAGAAGCAGAAGAAGAAGCAGCAGCAGAAGAAGCAGAAGAATAAGCAGAAGAATAACCAGAAGAAGCAGAAGAATAACCAGAAGGAGCAGAAGAAGAAGCAGCAGAAGCAGAAGAAGCAGCAGCAGAAGCAGAAGAAGAAGCAGAAGAAGAAGCAGCTGAAGAAGCAGCAGAAGCAGAGGAATAAGCAGAAGAAGCAGCAGAAGAAGAAGCAGCAGAAGAAGCAGCAGAAGAAGCAGAAGAAGCAGCAGAAGAAGCAGAAGAAGAATAACCAGAAGGAGCAGAAGAAGAAGCAGCAGAAGCAGCTGAAGAAGCAGAAGAAGAAGCAGAAGAAGAAGCAGCAGAAGCAGAGGAATAAGCAGAAGAAGCAGAGGGCAGCAGAACCGGTGGACTAAGCAGGACCGGTGGCTAATTGCGCAGGACTTCGCTCTGCTGCCGTGATAAATTTGGACGGACTATTTTAGCTTTTCTATATATTTTAATTATTGTATTAGTTTTTTATTAGTATTTCCGCCCCCGTTTCCTCTTGGGTCATTGTTCCACTGCTCCGCCCCAAACGAACCTGGTTTTTAATGAATTATTCCTAGAGCTCTTAGCTCTTACCTCGGTGGCGTTGTTGGCAACACACATTTTATCTGGGTTGAAATCAATTAATTCTTAAATAGTCTTAAATAAACATGGTCCTTGTTGAGCTGACTGCAGGTTCACACTCAACAGTGGTTGAAAATCAATGTGATAGAAATAATACATGGAAGAACCAATAGTTATGGTAAATACACATGTACATGCCTTTGTAGTCACACTATACTACACACCATCATTTACCCATTCACACTGCAGAGATTCAGGGAGTCTTTGTTTTCTATCAATATCTTATTTCATTTATTTTTAATAAAACAACCACACTACAATATCTTATTTATTTTTTTAATAAATACACCGGCTCCTCTGTTGCTTCCAGAGCAGCTTGTTTTAAAGAGCTTGTATCCAATCACTTGGATTATTTTTGACCCCCCTTTGTTACATTGTTAAATATGAATAAGATGTGTTTACGCAGAATGAATAATGACCTGTCGCTGTGGCGTCATAATGAGGTTGTCATGGTATTCAGCTGTAGTAGTAGTAGGACGTCCCACCACTGTGCGCGTGTGAAGGTATCGTCTCTTCTGTTGTCGAGTGGCGGATGTCTGTGAGGTCTCAACCCCAGCGTGGCGGCGGGAGGCCGCAAGGGGGCGCCGAAGAACGCGTCCTCCGGAGCCAATCACCAGAATTCTAAACGCCTGCGAGGGAGGACGCGTCCTCCGGAGCCAATCGCCGAAATTTGGAACACCCGAAATTTGGAATGTCCCGTAGAACCAGTGAGCTCCCGTGTATTGACCTTCCGCCTTCTCTCGACCACGAACCTGCCTGTTCCCTGGACCAGATCCGTCTTTTGCCATCCCGTGTCTCCGCACCTCTGCCTGTCCCCGGATTCCCCGTTTTGCCTTATCCCTTGAGACCACAGTTGTCTATGGTCCTGGATGCTCCTCGTTCCTGCCTGCCTTTTTGCCCCATGTTCCTGTGTGTGTTTTTGCCCGTTGGCCTTTTGCGTTTTTGCATTTTGACTATTAAAGTCCTTTTTGTGTTTCCCCGAGTTCTGCCTTTTTCCACCACGCAACATCCCTGACAATGTCTCTTAAACGTTCAGGCAACATACCGCTTTGAAGGACAGTATCGGCCCTTGGGTCCCACAGTGAAGCTGCCCGGAGGCCGTCCCCCACACGGCCGTACCAACGTGGGTGGAGGTGTTTGACGTAGGGGACGGATGAGCTCCACACTCTCAGCTGTGGAGAACCTGATTCCAGCAGACACTAAACGCACAAACACAATACGTCTCATGAGTCTCGCTGAAGTGTGTTGTACTTGCAGAGATAAACACGTCTTTCATGTTACCTCTCTGATGAATTCAGGCATTGCACTGGAGAGATTTGTCTTGAAAAGGTCCTGAAATCACATTTGTCGTTAATGTAAATCCTCACAAAAGAGGATACAGCAACAACCCTGAAAGGCAATTTGATCAATAACACTGTGTAGGACACAGTAACTCACAGTGAGTTCTGCTCCCGAGATGTTGAGTTGCAAAAGGCCATCTTGGTGTGCAGCAGTAACCATGGGGTTAAAGACCTGGTCTGAGGTTCAACAGCAGTAAGAGACACGATTTAAATCACAAGGACAGAAGACGATCGTGATAACGGAGACACTGACCTACGTAGAGATAATACAAAAGTGCTCAGAGGAGTTTTAAGTCTGGCACAGACTAATGGACCCAGAATGTCACGCAGACCGCTGACCTGAGATCCAGAAGTAGAGCATCTTGTCTTCAGTCAGCTGACTGGGGTGGAAAACGGAGTCACTGATGACCGCGGAGGTGTTGTTGTACTTGGTCAGACCCTGTGACGTTCATTAAAGAGATACGACAATGAGTGACCGACCAACACGTCCATTGGGATGAAGGACCACGTACCAGTCTGATACGCAGACTGGTACGTGGTCAGACGTATCTTTGTTTGACAAAGTTATCGTTATTTGTCTTATTACGTGTGGGGATTCAACAGGTACTATTTACCTTGTGGTATGATTCTACGTAGTTGGCATTGATGACAGGAGCAGTAGTTATGCCAATGTCCACACCGATGTCTCCATAGCTGAGGAACTGATCTGTAAACACACACACACACACGGCGTTAAGAGGCCTTCCTACAGATGAGAAGGTCTTCTGCACACTGACGGTCACCTGCTCGGTCCTGTATGAAGTCAGCCAGTATGTTTGCCACCTTGTTGATCTCCTTGCAGATCTGCAGGAACAGACCAGCGATTGTTGTGACTCGCTGCGGCGCTCAAACGTACAAACGGTCCTTTTGGTTCAGATTCTCTCGCCCTCACCTGTCCCTTTATGGCCAGTTTGACGGTGAAGGTGATGAAGTCGGTGAAGAGCTTCCTCAGCCAGTTTGGTCTGCCCACAGATAGCAAACGACAGCAGGGTCAGGCCCTGGTCTGGAAGGCAGATGCACACGTGTTGCGCTGGTGACAACTTACTCTTTGTTACCCTGCAGATGCAGATGGAGCTTGTGGAAATTAAGATAACAGTCCCTTGTGTCTGCCGCCACCTTCCCTTCTCCGCAGTCTGAAGGAAGAGACAAGCGCAAGGACACTAACCCGTCTCGAAAGGTCACGTGTAGCGTTTTGGAAAAATTCTGGATAATCATAATATCAACACCATGACAACACATGAGGTGTAACCAGTTCTTATCTTACTGAATCCTCCTCAATGCAAACATCCTGCCACTGTTCACCTGTTGCAGGTGTTCTAGCAAAGCTTAGCCAGGAGATCAGTGCTGGTTTAACTGTCCATGAACACCTGCAGAGGATAAAGAATACTTACAAAGTTTGGGCTTGATTCCAAGATCAATCTGGGATTCGATTTCAAAGTCGATTGAATGTGCAACGTTGACACTGTATGAACAAAAAAATACAAATGAGAAGTACATACAAATCATTTTATCAAAAATGTCTTTAAAATCTTTAAAATGTCACATTTTCCTTGACGGGTTACTCAATGATGTATCCTACTTTTGATAAGTAGATTGCATCATTTATACAAATCTTAACTAAACCAGCGTAGTGATTTGAACTGGACGACACCAGTGGACCTGAGCTGCACTTCACAGGACAATTAGCACTTTTTCCTTTTCCAAGTTTATACGGTTTTCCTTTTAGAATTTTCACATAGTAACTATACTTGTGTAGTCAGTATTAAACTGGTCTCTCGTGTAGTCGTCGTCATTGGGGGAGAATAACGACTGGAGTTGCCCACCAAAGGGGAAACGTACATTGGAAGAGTTTCAGGAGCTCTTTCTTGAGCTTGACGTCTCCCACAGTCAGACTTCTAGACTTTTTTTCAAGCACTACTTGTCGTTTACAATTAAAAGGAATCGCGGTGGCAGCAATAATTCAATATGGCTGAAGTTCCCCTTTAAAACCCGGTGGTGAAAGTGGGTTTATGGATGTGAGGGGATCATCAAAGAGAAGTAAAAGTCATAAGTTTCTGTTTTCGAGATCAAAACGTCAAAGGACTTAACATTTGTGTTGAATTAGTTTTTTTTATTGGGCATCAATCTCCCCTTTGATCACATCGCTAATGACTCACACTTATCTCTCCCAATTCAAATAATGACGTAATCAGCCTGATCAATACGCTGACGCCATCACAACGTGCTACGTTTATATTGATCCGGCTCACAGGGACTTCATGCCCCTCGGACCTGGGGAGGTTTCTCCCTCCTGCGGCAATCAGTTTGCACACAATGCTGGACGCTCGGGCCACAACCTGAGATCTACTTCAGCGGTTTGTTGGTGAAGGTCTGCAGGAGGCTCCTTCCTCTGCTGGCTGGTTCTCTTTATTGTGTCTCTTCTCCTCTGTCCTGCTGTCACGGGACATTTCAGTAAGAACCAACGCTCCCCTCCTCCACCCATGCTGAGGGCTCTGCTCCTCATCCCATCGTGGAACCTTCAGCACCTCCACCAGCAGGGTCATGGTGGGCATGTAGCTGATCTAACCTGCAACACCGTCACCATGAATGTAGCCTTTAAGCCAGGGGTCTCAAACTCAAGTCAGGTACGGGCCAGATGCAGCCCACCTCGACCGAACGCGGGCCAGACCATTATGGCCGGGGGGAGGGGGGGTGACACTGACGGTCCGACCGGCGAACGGAACGGTCGGCGCTGGGGTGGAGGTTGTAAGTGGCTGCTAACAGCGAGGTTGCAACAATATGGAACTCGCGGGCCGCACTGACATTACACTTTCATATGAAGGCGGGGGCCACAAAATATCGTCCCGAGGGCCGCAATTGGCCCGCGAGTTTGAGACCCCTGCTTTAAGCCTTCTTCACCAGTTATGTGATCCTGCAGGTCTAACGGCTTATTGTTCGGATCAAACTATTTAGTTATTGAACCAATCCATTGCTTCCTTTGACCAGACCTGAAACGGCACTAAATAGGTTTAATATTTACAACCACGACGTGGTCGGCTGGACATTTGTCCACTTGACTCACAGCCAGCTGCCGTATCCGTACTGGATGTTCCCTCTGAAGACGGCGGACACGTTGCTTATGTCCAGCGCGATGCCCTCCCCAGGAAGCAGCTCGACGGCGCTCTGGCCGATCGACAGGTTGTGAATCTCCAAACTGGGCGGGACGATGGACACAAAATTGACGCGGGTTTTAAGACGCCGCGTACGCGCTCCTTTGTGCGCGTCCGCGTCCGCTTACTTGTCCAGGCCGTACGTGACTTTGCCGATGAAGGGCAGAGACTTCTGCCCCTTCACACCTGGGTATCTGGCATGCTGGAACGCGGCCTCGATCACTTTGGTGGTTTTCTCGTTCACTGCCAGGAGCGCACGACCACAGGAGCAAAAGCAAACAAGGTTATCAACTCGAGCGGAAGAACGTTCAGCAAAGATACACTTTAAGCAACCTGAACAATCAAACCACGTTATGCTTCTGAACTTTATCCTAGTGTTTGATACTGATGCCGGCTTGGCGCTCTGAGGTTTCTCTTAGATAAGATTTCCCTTTATTAGTCCTGCAGCGGGGAAATACAGCTGGTGCACATGAAGACATTATTTTTGGAATAAAGCATCTACGACAGCAGGGTAATGTGTTGCTTTTGACCTTGCAAATGACCTTCTACAGGCATCATGGGCGTGCAATGGTACATCGACTAAATGCGTGCGTTTGGAGGTGAAATCCCACTCACGCACAACAGCTGCAGGGTAGGTGAGGCGACACACGGCTCCAGTCAGCCTGTAGGCGGAAGCGGGGTCCTGCAGGCAGGCGTTGGACGCCCCGATCACAGAAAGGAACAGCAGCAGGATCCGCGGCGGTGGGAAGACGTCACGAGGCATTGCGCAGCTGGACGATTGACCTCTGTGACACGAGGTCGAGGTTCCGCGATGGCGTTTTCTGAGAAGTGTCGTGTCCGATGTCGCCTGGAAAGTCTGGAAAAATGTTGTTTTTGGTCCCGCGTAGATTCCAAATGGCCGTGCCTGCTCTGCCTTTACCGAGAGGACGCTGCCGTCCACTAAGCCCCTTCAGCGTCCCTCACTCATCAGGGGGAAACCCTGTCCGTCATCCAATCAGGGACGAGGGACAACTTGTGTAATTCACACTTGATGGCAAACACTGGCCTGTCAAACAGGCTCCCCTTTAAAGCAAACTGGTCAAAGTACAACCAGAGATACGAAAAACAAAAGCAAAGGTTCTGGGTCTCGGCACTGTGGTTACACCAGTGGCGGCTGGTGGATTTTTTTTGGTAGAGCCGGCCAGAAACCCGCCAGAACCTTAGTTTCATTAAACATCTCGGTATGATTCAATGCAACAACAAAAAATGGTATCAAACATGCATTATTACTTTGCACTTAAATATTTAACTCTTATTCAAACAATTCAGTATATTAATGGATATGTATATAACTATATAATTTATATAATTAATATATATGTAAAACAAAATATTCGGAATATAACTACCATATCATAACTATTATAAATATCATAATAAATATATATCAAAGGGGAAAAAATATATATAAATATATATATGGTGTAGCATCTTTTACATGAACGCCGGTGAAACCTCGCCAGAGCCCAGCCGAGACGCTGGCAGAGGACTTTGGGTTTGTTTCCTGTCTTATTTTGTAGTTTCCTGCCTCTCGTCTCCCTGGGTAACTTCACTTCCTGCCTTGTCCTGTCACCCCCTGTGATTGTCTGATTATTTCACCTGCACCTCCCAGTGTATTTAAGCCATGTGTGTCTCTTGTCTTTGTCGCGTCATTGTTGACTGTCTGGAAGTCCATATCCGAGTGTTCCTGTCTACGTTTTTGCCCCTTGGCCTTTTGATTTAGAAGTTTGACTAATAAAGTCTTTTTGTCTCTCGAAACTCTGCGTTTGAGCGCTGCCTTCCGCGCTTCCCTGACAGGAAAAGCAGATATCTTAATTCACAAATAATACTAGGTGTATTCCATGTTTCAAAAATGTAAATATACACATATTGACCATTTGTAAAATGTATTTAATATAAAATATATATATATTTTTTTGTGACTCAAGGTGAGGCCACGCCCCGTTGCCCCGTTGTTCCCCCAAACCAGTGGGCCACTGGTCCACTCGTTACGCTGCAGCCAAAAGAAACACACGTCAACCGCTGCACTGGAGAACATTTATTGCATCAACTGTTGAATCTCCCTCGACACACACTTTGTACGAGCGGTTAAAGGCCAACGGGAAAAGGAGATCCCATAAAAATCCCACTGTACACCAACAATGTCACAGTCAGTTGTCGTTGCTGGAAGCCGTGCTAAGCTCCCACCTTCTGAGGCGAGCTACACCCATCGTACAGGGCTGGTGGTGCTGAGAGAAGAAAACCCACTGATGAAAAAACACGCAATCCATCAATATAATAAAGCACTTGAAGCATATGAGAGCGTGAACCCATTATGACATCACAGGTCATTTAGCTGACGCCTTTATCCAAAGCGACTTACAAAGCATTTTAACCCAGGGAGCAATTAGGGGTTAGCCGTCGACAGCGGTCCAATGAGTGTGATCTGTGACATCACAATGGAGTAAACACACGTTGAGAAGGAGGAACGATGTCACCATCCCTGGGTGAGAGAATAGAAATATACAAAAAAGCTCAAACTGAGGTCAACTTGTCCCCATTCCATAAATATATCTTCTGACATAAAAAGGGTTTTACTAAAGCATTGCTACCATTATAGCATCAACCTGTTGTGTTTAACACGTCACAACAAACAGAGAAATAAACTATTTTATATTAGAAATCTTCAGGAGAAGAACACAATATCTTAACCTCTCCAACTCAAAAAAATACATCATCCAACACACAGTAGCAGGAAACAACACTCTGTGCAACGTGATTTGGTGGATTTTGTTCTTTTTTTGTGAACTAAGTTCCAGTCGCTGTCAGTTCCTGCTGGCATTCACGCTGTTAAGGTGCAACGTGTGACTAAATACGGTGAATCACATCTTCATTATTATTTAAACAGCAACAAGGACCCAACGAGTTCATGCAACTTGCATATGGATTGTGAAATATTCACAGATTTTAAAAAAATGCGCACAGCTTTGATTTACATTCAAATTCCAAAAGGGAAACATGAGAACCTGCGAGAGGAGCCACGTGGTAGCGTAGCATCGTGGTGCTGGTCAGCTTCCACAACGCGTTATATCCTCGACTGCAGCGGCACGACGAGGCAGATAAACGTGTTGTTCCTCGCTCACCGCCGAGGACGGAGCCGCTTGTCTTACGTGTATTGAGATGAAGTCATGGTTATGACTTAAAATACGGTTAATAAACCAACAAACACCCTTTAAAACAGGTAAAACGCCACAACACAACTGTGTGTGATACAATTTGTAACACTAATAAATGGAGATTTGTAAAATGACCCCGCCAAACTGCATGCTGGGTAGAGCTCACCCGCTGTCACGCTAAGAGACGCTGCGTGAAAACGCGGTTGAAGAGCGATGCAGGAGGAACAACGAGACACCAGCTGCGTCTGTTTGGGGGATTTTGGTTTGGAAAAGTTAGCGTTTGTCAAGCAGCTGGTGGGAACAACAGCGCTAACACGCTAACACGCCAGCCAGCGGTGAATTCTGCCTCAATGGATGGATGTGTTTCATTTTTTTTTAAATGACGCAATATACCGCGACGAGCCAGAATCTTACAAAATAGTGTGATACGACTTTCCAGCCAAATCAATGACGGCGTAAATCAATCCAACACCGGAGGCCCGATTGTCACTTCAAATGGAACATGCATCATAGCATCCGCGCAAATCAAACGGCGCGCGTAAGCACACGCGTGCTCACGGCGGGAGACGTGTGGCGGGAGTGTCGGCGTGTCCTCGTGTCAGATGGCATCTCGTGGAGAAAGACGTTGTTGTTAAAGACGGTTTCCTGGTCCTTGTTCTGCCGGCCGGCATTTGCTGGTGTTTGCTGGTGTTTTAGCCTCGTGGCCACGCTCCCAACGCTGAGCGACTGTCACAGAGCAGCTGCGTGAACTGCCCATCGGATCAGTTGGGAACCTGAGGGAGCTCGGGTAGGAGGGAGGAGAAAAAGGTCTTGAGGAACACCCACAACGTCCACGCGACTGACGCCGGGTAAGGGGGCACTGGGGCCGCCCTCATTGGCCCTTCTCCGTCCGACCCGTCGCCTGCAGCCGCCTCCGCCTCCCGGTCACCGTCCTCCTCCACCTTGAGGACAGGAAGCAAAGTCGTCAGGGAGAGGAGTCGTCTTCCTGCTGAAGTACTTCCTCCTCAGCCACATATCGAGCCCTTGCACGCAGACAATAACCAAGCGGTGGACAGGAAGCTAATGGTTTGTGAGCGTGTCACATCCTGTGTGGTGTGAGAAGGTCACAATCACTATATACAAAACAGTTGTTGTTGTTTTTATGACGTTTACCTGCAACGATTGTTTCTATGAAGATAACAAACAATGAAAGAGACGAGACCTAATCCCATTGGTGTAGTTTGCTCAATAATAAAGGCCAGTTAACTTGGTCATAAATACATAATAGTCTTGGTGAGAGATTATGGAGATGATGAATGTGCTGTATTATCTGGCCTCTGGTGAAGGACTCTCTGGAGTCCATCTGAGGACAAGGGGGCATCGAAGAGGTCCAGGTTCTTAAAGGTGTCGCGTCTCTAATGGCAAAGGGGCTGGAAGGGGAGAATACCGATGACTATAAAATATGTGCAAACATGGAATATATTTCTGGTGGGTTTTGGGGGATTTGCTCGTTTCTTAGAGTTAAGGCTCCTCCCTCTTTGATTGGCAACACCAAAACGCCCGTTAAATGAAGGCGGAGCCTTACTGGATTTGGATTCCTGTCGTCATTCTGTTGATTGCGCTGGACCCCCGGGGGCTGCGGGTGGTTGGGTCCCTGGACCTCGGCTCGCCCTCGGAAGGGAAACCAGCCCACCGTGTGTCTGCGGAGGACAGAACAGAGGAGACGTGAGGAGGGCGGATTCTACGGACGCTGCAGGGCTGATTGTCGCGGGCCGACGCACAACCAGCGTTTCCCCTTCCACTACATTAAGGGAGCGTTCATTACTTCCGTCTCCGGGATCATAATTCATACCGATGGTAATAAAAAGGCTTGTGTCTCTTGTGGCAGCTGTAACGTTACGTGATGTTTGACATCCACACCTCGAGGTCTAAAGAAACGTGACGGTAGCTCGTTCATAGATACAAATAGCCCATTTCTAAACCAACCAACACAAAGATTCTTACTTTCAAGAAGTGATTTACTTATGAAAACGTTAGTTATTAAAATTCATTTCCATTTCTGACAATTAATCAATACACGATAAAGTTCCTTCAAGAAGTCGACGAGATGATCTGATGAAGAAGAAATGGACGTGTTCTATAGGAAAAGTAACCTTAAATGACTTCTGTTGCCATCTGTATGGAAAATAAAATGCAACAATGCCAGTGTTACTATGACGACGGACTGCCTGTGGCCTCTCACGCAGGCGCGACGTGTCCCCTGATAATCCAGATGTTTGCGCGGCAGACTGCCGGCACTTTGCGTTTCCGACCGAGGAGAGGCGTGAACTCACAGGTACATGAGGACGAAGGCGCCCGTCACCAGCAGGAAGCGGCTCGGGCTGGAGTTGAAGTAGACGATGAGCAGCAGGACGCAGACTCTGGTGGCGGAGTACAACCAGTCCAGCCAATCGCGGTCCACGTCCTCCTCCTCGTCCATCACGGGCCCGCCCTGCGCGTTCATCCGCAGGTTCTGGTTGGCCCCCCCCGGGTTGATGAAGGCGCCTTCCTGCACCAGGTTCTGATTCGCCGGCAAGTTGTTCATGGGGTTCTGATTGGCTAAGGGGTCTGGAAGAGGCACTTGGTGGGCGGGGACCGGCGGGTACTGGCCGAGGGTCGCGGCCGGTGGGGGGGCGGCCGCCGCCGCCAACGCCGCGTGGCTGTCAAACGTGGAAACAAAGCCGCGTCAGACACGGGGAGGGGAGGACTGAGACCAGAAGGACTCGTGGGGGGACTCACTACTGCATGTAGTACTGCCGCGCGTAGACCTGCTGGAGCCACAGGAGCTGCTGAGGGCTGTACAGAGAGTAGGTGGGGAAGGCTGGTTGGACCATCGGTGGCGCTCCGGGCCTGAGCAGAACAACGGCACACTGTAAACAGCTGTTCACCACCACCCCTCTCCCATATATTTTAATAGATTATGGACCGTAGGTGCTTTTTTTCTTTAGTCGATACGTCTCAAACAAGTGGGCTAGCGTAGCACATTGACACTCCCCGTTAGCACACGCTAATGTGGCCACACGCTAAATGAAACGCTCTTGAACACGTGAGCAGCGGTCATGCATGTGTAACAGTTGAAATTTATATATAAATTTATAATAACTAACTCAAAAAAATTACATTACCTTCATTTTGATTCACCACATTTGCAAAGTAAACTGTTTTATCGCTGGTTTTTAATTCAATAACGGCGTATTATCGAAAGGGAAAGACGTGAAGTCGCGAGATGGAGATTTCACAATGATAATACGGGCGAAATGTAACGTTTACATTGGATTTCTTTCAAATACCCCAGACACATTTGTCACATGGAACCACGTGCGGTTGAATGTTTTCCGTCAGGACTTACATTGCAGCAGCAGCAGCGGGTCCCGGCGGAGACTCCGGGACGTGTGCGTGAGATGAAGAGGTCGGCCTCCTCTGCCTCAGCTCGGGAGTCTGGACTGTGGAGGGGGGGGCGCCGGCGTCGGCTGAAGCACAGACCGCCTGGGGCCGGGGCCGGAGGGACGTGGCCCTTCGGTCTCTCTGGTCTGTAAAGGAGAGTTTGAATGTGTTGACACAGAGGACTTTGTGGCGCTGCGTTACTGTGGTTACTGAGGGAGGAGGTGACGGTGGGCTCCAGATACATGAAACGGTGGGGGCGCGTGTGTGCGCACGTGGTGCTTGCACCATCTAACCCCCCAACCCCCATCCCGAAAGTCGCTGCCGCTTGGGAAATGTGTCAAGAGCGACAAGCACCCGTGTTTGGGAGATAATTTTTCAAAATAAAAGATCGTGGATGCATTTAGTTTCCTTCTGCAGAGACACTTTATCGTATCTTCACTTGCATGTTAACTTGTGGAGTAAAGATGTGCGGTGTGCATGCCGGGCTTAATAAGTCAAACCCATTTGGCATGTTTGAGACCCTTCATCCCTCCACCAGCGGTCCCTGCAGGCCCCGGTTCACATCGGGAGAGGGGGGAGACAATTAATACCTGATCCCGATTGAGATGTTCAGTTTGATTAGAGACATTACAGTTACAGCTCTAGAAATAAAATGCATTACATATAATATTTAAAAGTAAATAGTTACAGAGGGGAAATAACCAATCCAGAAAAAACAAACCATCCTCGTACGAAGCGTTTGCCATATCACGTTTATTTCTTCAGCCTAGATTTTCTGTTAATTGCTGTGATGATCACACCGATTTTATCCTGCAGCGCTTCCTTTCTAGTTTTGGTGGTTGTGTTTGTCCTCGGGTTCTACTTGACTTATTATAAGCGGCGTTTTGTCGTGTTTATCTTATAAACTGCCGATCCCGTCCAGCGTGTTGGTGCACCGAGGCCTTGAGGCCACAGCTGTTCTGCTTAGTGTGCAGCTTTCATTGGCTCAGAACTCAAAACTGCTGATTTTGTCTCTGTCGTTTTTTCTTTTAGATAATTCCTGTGACTTCACACGCCTGCCAGCTCGGGGGGCAAGCGGGTTAAATATATACGTGTAAACCTCCGCTCTTACCTTAGGTCGAGCTCCCAGAGGCCTTTGCGGTGGACACACCAGGTGCAGTGTGGGAACCCCGTCGGCCTGAGGCGGTGGAGAGAGACGGCGGATTAGACGAGCCACATGGTGAAACATCGATACAGCAGGAGCGCGACCGCGCAGACACCTGGAACTCCCGAGCGGGCTGAAATGTGTCTCCTGTCGTTTGCGTGAACTCTGCAACGGGCGGCAGAAAGCCGCTCCCCACGTTTGCGCCGCCAACAAGCTGAAAGTTCCCGTCACCAGTCGGCGAGGAACGTTATGAGGACGTCCTCTGCGAGTAACGCGATACGTGGTTCTGGAGATTCTGAGCTCGAATTGTTGACACAAAGGGTCAGAGGTCACGGTGAAGAAACACGTATTTATGGCTGGTGGATTCAACCTCCATAAGCAGTTCTTACCAATCTGGTCTTTTTATAGTATTAATCACTGACACGCGGGTCCAAGAGAACCTTGTGTCAATGTTATTTACATATATGACCACAAACACACGTACACGTCACGAGTCGGCTCCAGGTCAGACCACTTATTTTGGATTGGGAAGGAATCTTGCGACGCCAACGTGGTGTGTAATCATCGCACGTACCTGTCTGAAGACATCTTTGATGTGCAGGTGGTCGGGCAGCAGTTTGCCGGCATGGATCAGTCTCTGGTCGCTCACAGCCTGCAGGACACAAAGAAGGTTTCAGTTAGTTTACAGAGATGTCTTTGTAGAGGCCGGATTGGGACGAGCTTTGTTCAGACGTAGAAACATATTTTGCGCAAAGTGCCAGAGACTCCTGACAAGAGCAGCTGCTGGAGTGGAACATTTGGAGACACGACGTGGGACCGATCTGACGTCACTTGTCCCTGGTGGGACGCGTCTACTGCTCCGCCTCGCCCGCACACCTTGTTCATCTCGTCCTCCACGCAGGACACCTCGAGTCCAGCCATCATCTCATTTTAGATTTGCTTTCTAAAGCTCACGTCACGCGTTTCACACAGTGCGGGTCGCACGCTGAACACACACAGGACGGTATCCCCGGGTCACTGCGTCCTCCCTCGGTGAGCAGAACCACGCGCCCTCATGGACGAGAACACACAAGCCGCCGCGCGGCACCGAGGCCCCACCAGGCAACTCGTCCGGGAGTCGCGGAGCTAGCCGAGTTAGCCGTTAGCCGTTAGCATAACGCCGCGCGGTGAACTCACCGGTTGCGTTGGGTGGAGAGTCGACAGATGTGTCTTTAAGTCGTGCACGGTCCAGCTGAGATCGACGCCCTCGACGCGATGGTCCTCGCGAGCCCGGTTGGCCGTTTTGATAAGAAGAGTGATCGTCTTTTGCCGAGAATCTCCCACATCCATTTTTCCTGTTTCAACCGGCGTCGGCTAACTATCCGCGAGCTATCGTCGTGAACGCACATACACGTACAAATATTAATTTAAATATTAATTAGTAGATTGAAAGGACGCGAACTGTCGTGTCAACAGATGAACTGTTGCGAGAATCGAGAAGCGTCCGTCCGTCCGTCCGCTGTCATACGCGGCTGAGAGAAGGAGGTTTGTTTCCAAACACGCGGTGGCCGCTCCTGATTGGCTACCGTCCGCTCGCGCGCCGACGTGCGCGCGTCGCAGTCGCTGCGTCCCGAGAAGGAGGAGCTGAACCTTCCGGCCCCGCCCATATTTGGCAGGTGTGCCGCACCAGTGGGAATTCTGACGGCTGTTCTCAAATAGCTTAACTTTTCCATTTTAAAGGACTGTTTTTTTTTTTCATTTACAAAATTGTAAAACACTGAATAACAAACAATATGTATATTTTATCAATAAAAAACACAATTAATTAATTAAACTATTAATGCATCTTTTGACATGGAAGCTGTTTGTATGACCAGCGTTTTTAAACTGCTCAGTGCTAGAAGTTCACAGAGCAACCTCACTCAATTTGAAACGAAATTCTTTAGCTATATACCAAGTTTTCCATGCATGCGTCCGAAAATACCTTTTTTTTTTACATTCGTTTCTACCGGTACTGCCTTGGCTAGTTGATTGCAATCGACCTATGGGGCCACCCCCTGACTTGAGCAAATGAAACAGCACTTTTATGGCTTGTTTTTGCACTTCTAGTTTGATGCTGGAACTGCATCTTGTTGTACTACTTCTTGGCCTCTAGCAGTGAATATGAATCTGAATGCCGGCACGGCAATGATTTCCCGCTTGAGGTGACTACTGTGGTTTGGTTGATGGAATATTTGACTTCACAGTAGCATTTGCCAAATTTCAAATTCTGTTTCAGGGAAATGGCAATTTGGGAGTTTGCAGAAGTTAGTGTAGTGGTTCTCAAACTGGGAGGGCCCATTGGAACTACAGGGGGGCGCAACTTAATGACCAACCCACACACACATGCACACACTAACTGGTTAAACAATATAAATTATAATCATAACATATAATTGCAAACACGTTGTAAAGATAGGGCACTATATCATATGCCTGCACAAACAAAAAATGAATCAAGTGCAACCGGCATGACATGCACTGTGTTCCAACTGCGCCCCCAGATCGGCTCATGTTACAGACATTTTATTTGTAACTTTAGGGTTACATTTTCAACCCTTTAGGACCCCGGATGACTTTGCCCAAGGTTATTACTCATTGCAATGTGACATTAAAAACAAGATAACCTAAACAGAAAGGACAGAGATTAAAGATAAGAGAAAAAAAAAACATGAAATCCGACGATATTTATTAACTTATTCATAAACTATTACATTTTGTCGTTAAAGTCATTTTTTTTAAAGCAATTAGTCGCAATGAACCATTTACCAGGTGAAGTCAGTAAAGGCCCTGGGCGTTTAGGGTTTAGACTGGAGATTGGACTTGGACTACAGCCTATCACCATCAACCACCTCGTGTTTCCAACAGGTTCTTCCCACCTGTCGAGAAATCAACTACGATCATTGGCAGCTCTACTCTGAGAAAAACGAAGTCAGCGACACCCGGTGCCACAGTCACAGGGCCAGAGCTGATATCGCTGAATCCTGCCAGCCGAAGATAGCTGTTAATACAACCAAGGATCTGTGTCGGCAGCAATGAAAGGGGCATCTACATTTATTCCTGTTTGAATTGTCAAAAACATTTCATACCTGACGACCTTTCCTTGACCCCTGCGTGAAACGTCCCAGGGTCAAGGAAAGATGGTCAGGAGAATTCACGAGGATCTAAGAAAAGACGACCGCCGGTGGTTGAGGTCACTAAGCTACGAAGTTATGACGCATGTCGGCGAAGTCAGTCCGCAGCGGCGAAACTACACTTCCTCCACGTTAATCGTTATGGACTACAACGAAGCGCACTTCAGATAGGACTCAGTTAGGAGTGAAACAACCCAGTGTAACAGGCCGAGATTAAACCTGGGTATACTTGGGCCCAGGCCAGACTATCCCCCGGGGGATAAACTGTCCCAACCCAAACTATACCCCACTGAAGTAGGCCCTACTAAACCCCTCCAGGCCACAGTACACCCCAGGCGAGGGGATAAGCCGCTCAAGGTCCCTCCTACGGGGATCACAGCGGCAGGTAATCCTGATACCTTCCATCAGCTACAGCCAGTGAAGGTGTGTGCCGTTCGTTACTGCCGTTCTGTCGTCTTGGTGGTTTTAGCGAAACCTGCCTTAGTCCGGCCCCTAGATGTGCTGCAACATGCCGTGACTGGTGGGAGGCAAACTTAGCTCCGCCCCTTCCTCTCCCTCGGCATGTTTATCTTCTATTAATCAACATTAACTGCCTTACTTTTTTTTTTTTTTTTCATCTCTGCTACTATTACTATATCTATTACTTAGTGAATTGTGAGATGCATGTACTGGTAAAATATGTTATAACATTGTTTTGTCAAGTGTCCTGTATTTGACCCTGATGTGCAAAGAGCACCTGTTCATGGCCTTGGTTCATATTCTTATTCGGAGCTTTCGTTCCGGATCCACGTTTTTACTTTATGTCGATTAATAATGATTTGCACCGGCCACTGAGGAGGATCTTGTGTGTGTTGTGTGTGTGTGTGCTGCCCTCAGCTTCACCTGGGTTCTTATCTCAACCTGCTTTGTAGCTTCTCGTAACTGGCACGGAGAATGTCCTCCACACGGCGTATAAAAACTCAGCGTTTTCACTGCTCGGAGACGCCGAGCGCTGAGAGACGTGCTGCTGTGTTGGGCCTCCTGCTTGCGAGCAATAGTTAGAGCCAGATATCTGCGGAGAATTGCTCATGTGATCTTTTTCTCTTCTAAATAAATGTTAACTCTTTGACTTTAATTGATCAACCAACTCGGGGGGATCGGAGATCCCGACAGCATCCACCACTGTATTTATTATTTTGTCATTACTTGTGTTCCATTGTCCTGCTATTATCCCTGTTCATATCCCTGTGAAAGTTTTCCTACGTGAGGGTCCGAGGACGCAGGACGTCATGTACTGTTCAGATTGCAAAGCCATCTGAGACAAATTTGTCACATGGGTCTATACAACTGAACTGAATCGAACTAGTGTGTCATACTCACTATAGAGCTTTGATTTTGGGCCTATAAATAGGGGTTATAGCATATTGATAGAATGGATATATTGACGGTTATGTTTGTGTAGTATTATGATGAAAAATCCTCAGTCTGGGACAAACAAATTCAGGACTTGTTGAGCTATAATAAAGTCATTTTAATAAAAAATGTTGTAATACAGAGGTTTCTTGAGCTTTCGTAGTCCACGGGCCACTAATCCGTCTATGCTTCTGCTCAACAATCACAAAAAAGAACAACATTGGGTTATATACACCGCAGCATGGTCGCCTCTTATTGGTTCAACACATTGTGCGTCTGGGTCGGTTAAAAGTCTCCCACTCCACCGCCGCGACGTCACGCTCCGTTTGAGTACATCTCACTTCTAAACTAATGTGTTTTTTCAAAGTGTCATTTGATTTTTTTTTTTAAACAGTGTATTTTTGCCAATCACATATCATTTTGATTAACAGTCACATTCGATACGTTTTAAATATACTCACAGGGGTTCACAGGAATTAAGGAATTAATGTTTCAAAATAAATGGCAAGAACGTTGCAATTAAAAGACACATGCATCATACATTCACGCCGAGATTAGATCCCGGGATTTTAGGATAAATAGTCGTGAAGGCAGCGGGCATTTCTAAATCAAGATGTAAAACGCCCGGATGTTGGGTGAGTTATTGGTCTCAAGAAGACATTTCACTGGCAGTAGAAGGTGAGGACGTTCTCCTGGTTCCCTCTGACCAACAGCACTGGAGGTCTCAGATCACGTGACAAGAAGTCCAGCCACGCCAGGTAGAGGGTGTTGGGACACGCCCCTTTCATCCCCACCGGCATGGTGCTGTCAGCAGACATGGGGAAAAAGGTTTAACGACGTCCACGTAACAGGAACCCGGAGCCGCTTCCTCCGGCCGGAAAGTCGGCTCACGAACGTGATCACAACGATACTCACATCACAATCAGAGCGGCTTCTCTGGAATAATCCTTCAAGACCTCATTGAGACGGATCTGACGGAGAGACTGAATCACACAGGGAAGGTTTTGCTTATTCGTTACGGAAGGAAAAAAGGTATATTCTACATTCACTGTATCGAACCACTTGTGATTCCATGTGTGTGTCGGACCTTGGCCCGATTCCTCTCCAAATCCTGCTCGGTGATCCTCCACGGCTCCTCCTGCTGGCGCTCACTCCCAGAATCACAGTCCTGCTTGGGATTCGTGTCCAGCCTGAAGCGATCCAGCATTTTCTCAAACCGATGAACACTGGAGCGCACAGAGTCAAACGTTGGGGTCATGGAGAGTTGCAAACAGGAAGTCGATCCATTATGGACATTATCAGTACACCTGGATGCTGCGCGATGAGCACACACCTCTCAGGCTGGGGGCTCTGGTAGACGTCAGGCAGCACTTCAACATCATGGAAACCAAGACGGAACTTCTTGATTAGTGCAATCACCCTGCAAACAGAACGTAAATACGTGTAAGTTTGACGTTTTCTCGGCTGACCATTTCCAGCCCGTCTGAGCAGAGTAAGCCGCTGCACGTGGAAAGCGGGCGGTAGTTTGCCACCGCCCGCGCGGCCTCTCCCACGTTTAAATCGACGGCGTCTCCATGAGAGTCGCCTTCTGCGTCGTCTTTGCTTAAAAGCAGCTCATTTCCGCTGGAGGAACCCGAGCGCTTACTCCTGTTTCTGCTCCTCCCTCGTGTCTGCGTCCCCCCCCACAAAGACGCGGACCTTACACCGGGCCCACCGCTTCCTCCGGGTCAGCAGGTAGGGCAGCAGCAAGGTGAGACCTGGTAAACCAATCACACACACACACACACGCACACGTATGACGACACGCGGGGATGAGAGAGGAGGCGGCGATACGCAGAGAGAGAG
Organism: Gasterosteus nipponicus; assembly: GCA_014132575.2. Lineage (NCBI taxonomy): Eukaryota > Metazoa > Chordata > Actinopteri > Perciformes > Gasterosteidae > Gasterosteus > Gasterosteus nipponicus. Next base: position 1,461,517 of record BMAF01000001.1, read on the forward strand.
ATGGTCTCACCTCCGTCATCGGACAGCCAGTACACGTCGATGGTTTTCTTCCCTTGTGCTTTCTGGAAGCCCGTAACACGCTGAGGCTCCGCTTCAACGGGGACAAAAGCTACAAAAGACGACAGTTGTTTTTCACATTTTTTACGTCAAACGTTGATTGAATTTGTGGGCGTTTGAAAGACGAGATGTGTAACTTTAATGGGGAGTAATTGGTAGACATGGAATGTGCCGTTAATGACCTTTTGATAAGTGTACAATCACGTAAAACTATATATCTTTATAATTATTATATCTACGCTCAATCAGTTTCTGCCGGCAAATGAGTTTCCCCAGTGGGGATTAACGAAGCTTTCTGAGTTTGTCTGTTTTCTGCCGGCTGATAAGAAGAAGCCCCGAGGACAGAGGACAGAGGACAGAGGAATGATACCAAATGAGGTCCGTGTTTTTCATTTTTCATTTCAAATGAGATTTTAAAGACTTAATGCACCTTTTAATAATCAAACCGATCAATTCCAAACCTGTTCTGTATATCTTTTTAAAAGCAAATGGACTAAATGGACCGTACCTGTATCTTTTAGGCGTCCGACCGCTCAAAGCCCTTTGACACCGCGTGAGTAACCATTCACCCATTCATACACACTCAAGTGTCAAATCTACCGTACACAGTGACGCCTGGCCATCACCGCTTCACTTAACCATTACCATTGACATCCCTTCACACCCATTTTGTGCCCAATCGAACCCTGATTGAAGGAGCACGCTGCTCGACCACTGAGAAACCGTGTTTGACACGGCCCATGCGCATACGTACGTGGGTTTGTTGTTTGGAAGTGGGAAGGGGGCGAAACGGTGTTTATGGCCTCCGGTCCTCCATCAAAACCTGCATTCACTGAAATGAAAACAGGAATTTGCTTTGGGAGTTTATTTTCTTCTCAGTGATGAGGAGGAACGAGAACAGCAGCAGGTTCATTTTGGCTGCCGAGATGCGTCTCTCACCGTGGGATTGAGGTGATTGCGAGACATCCAGCCCCTCCTTCATTCTCAGCAGGCACACGCCGTACCGCAGGTCGAACGCATCACTGAAACACGGGGACAGCTGTATCAAATAACATCAGTGCTCATGAAATGATTTCACAGTTCACACACACAGGTTAAACTGCTTTCATCCCACGGTACTCACTGCAGTATTGATATGTAGTCGTGTGCAGCCTGAGGCGTATCACTGCTGAAGTTTGTCTTGAAACCCATCAGTAGAACGTTTGGCTTAATACGACCCAAACCTGCCCCCTGGTGGACAGTTAACAACAGGACAAGAAGAAGAGATGAGTCTTACAAAGTTCAACCTCCTCAGGCAACAACAATCCCAAATGCACTTGGTGGAAATATCATGGAAGCAGCATGTGGCTAAAAGAGCTTGTTCCCAGAGTCTGGAAAGCATTTATTTTCAGAAACTCTATTGATAACGTTTCTCTATTTGAAACCATCTGTATGTAGATGCCACGTGTTGACCATAGAACAGATTCACTTCTAGTCCTTTCTATAAATATAGTCCCATCTACTGTGCGCTGGATGAGACGGTGATATTAGAAATCTGTTCATTGAGCCACTGTTTGTCAGTCTAAACCGTGTTCTTTGGCAACGGGAGGTGGGGGGGGGGACTCCGCCTGCCTCGTAGACGTGGAACCACACAAGTAGATCCAGCAGATTATTAACGGTTTTTATTTACGCCTGTAATTAACTCGAAGGTCTAGATTGAGCTGACCTGTGACCTTTGCAGCGGCGTGGGCTGCGCCCAGCCGTGATCAAAGCCACCAGAAGGTCACTGAAGCGTGTCACATGAATGCAAAGAGGACACAGCCACAGCCTGGTCCTGCTGTGGTCTTCTTAATGCATTCTCCACTAGCGTGACAAACTGCATATTGTCGCACAACCCTGTGCAACAGTACCGAACGCACCGCGTGACCTTGTAATTCTGACCTGTAGCAGCATGTTGGCTCCTGTTCGTAGCTCTGCAGCCACCACACCTCTGTAGAAAGACCTGACCTTCCGTTTGTTCAACCAGGTCACATGGCGCTCGCTGCTCGCCTCTTGCGCCACCGATTGGGGGCAGCCTGACGAGCACGGGGGGGGTCAAACCGATCGTCAAGTCACCAGCTGATAAAACGCAGTGAGTTTTGGACTTTACTAAGAGGGGGCGTGTTTACCTGTGCATGTGCGCTTGGGCTCGCGGTGACCACGTTGCCGCAGATCATGAGACTGAGGTCCTTCGTCAAACAGCTGATGAGATCCACCAGAGCTGGACGGCTGCTGGGGGGGCCCGTTAGCACCAAGCACTGGGGTCTGAAAGGTGCATGTGGGGCAGTTTAGTGCACGGCAATGGTTGATGAAAGACGCTACCTTGTTTCCTCGACCCCGTCGTTGTTTTTACTGATTACCAGAACTGATGCTCCGCTCAGCTGCTTGTAGCTTCATATTTCACTATTGCCAAGTGATTACAGAAACGAGTACCGGCCGTCTGATCTAACTCCTAACAGCACAGTAATCAAGTGTCTTTTCCAAGAAGTATCCTCAGAATGTCCAAGCTAATGAAACTTTGGACTGCAGGAGTCACTGACCTGTAGTTCTTGACATGGTCCTCCACATGGTTGAGCCCTGCACACTGGCTCAGAGCCCGGTTGTAGGAGCTCGCCTGCACTGAGGAGCCCCAGTTGACCTCTGAGCAGCAGAGATGACACTCGTGGTTAGTTGCTCACATCGCACTGCTTGCGGTTGGTAGAAATGTGGGCTTTGTGTTTGAGTTTACCGGGCTTCTTGTAGACCGTGTATCCCAGAAGCAAGAAGACGACGCCAAAGGCGATGAGGGCGGCCCACCAAGTCAGCAAGAACATGAGGACCACACAGATCACAGCGCCCAGCAAGGACAGCCACTTGCTGTAGAACTTGAAGGACGGACGCCAACCTGGACACACACACACACACTCATGATGCTTCCAAACAACAAGGTCTACACACTCTGCCGATATTCATTGTCAAACCGATCTACTTGTTGCTTCAATAAGCATTATTGATTCTGTGCACCATCCAACGTCTCCATACAACAGGCTGTATGGAACTATGCAATCACGCCTATCAAACAAGTCAAAGGCGACACCACGCGGGATGTGAGGAGGGTGAAGGAGCAGCGCTACGTACTGCGCCCGCCCACTCAGAGGCCCCCTGCGTACGGCCGCAGGATTGTCAGTCAGGCGTGAGCTTCTTACCCGGTGAGTTGGTGATGGAGGCGTGGAAGCAGCTGAAGTTGATGAGAGTGTAAGAGCAGAGGAAGAAGTTGGAGATGATGGGAGCGATGGTGTTCAGCTCGGCTGGTGGAGGGAAACGATGCAGGAGCAGAAAATGCACTCAGTTATTGACCAAAGCAACGAGACTCCATCCCTTAGCTGTACACTTCCATCTTATCAGCGTCTGGCTACAATCCCTCCTGGGTTCAGAGGTTCTCTTCAAAGGCTCACCGATGAGGATGAAGCAGGCGGCGATGACGTACGTCAGCAGGTAGCCTCTGAGCGGCTCTTCGTTCTTTCCGTAACCTTTCCCAAAGATGCCGATGAAAGGGTACAGTTTGTCCTTGCACAGACACTACCAGGAGAATCACATTTCTTGGTCAGAGCGTTCACAAAATCTATTTCTATTTCTATTGTATGTGTGTGTGTGTGCGTTTGCGTTGCTGTGTTCTGCATAAGCGCTTTAACGCTACATGTCATTCACCCATTCACACACCGTGGCTGCCATCCAGGGTGACTCCTTCCCACCGGGCCTATCGAACCATTCACAAGCCCACAAACAAACACGGCCGCAGACTAAGGTGTAAGAATACGTGTTCAAGATTTGGAGCCTGGTCGGGGTGATCAAAAATTCAGCCGAACGACTTCTCTCGTTCTGGGAGATTTATTTGTCAGATCACAGGTCAAGTATCAGCGCTGCGTTGGCAAAGGCAGGAGCAGTTCAGGCAGCACACAGGCCAGAAGAACAACTCACTAACATCAGCAAGAACATCATGTTTTATAACCCTCGAAAGACAGAGAAGGAAAGATTTCTATTGGCCCTAAACTGGCGTAGAGGAGGACCTTCCACCTCCCGCATCTAAAGATCCGGTCACATCCGATGTCCAGACTCCTGACTTACCGTAAACATCGTAAACAGAGTGTGTATGTTGAATAGTGTTGGTGTGTCTCTAACCCCCCTTTGGCTGGTAAATCTGCTAGTTGACCCGCAGACCTTCAGCCAGGACATAAACTTCCCATCCCGTCAGACTCGTGTCTGCCGGCTCCTTACCTAACTCTTAAATCAAGACAGCGAACCCCCAACTAAGCCCATGAAAAGAACTTTTGATTATCAAAGGACTTCAACATGGACTACTGAAGCCTGGGATGAGCCAGTGATCCCAGTCCGCGTCAAAACAAAGTGTGTGTGTGTGTGTGTGTGTGTGTGTGTGTGTGTGTGTGTGTGTGTGAGTGTACCTCGAAGACTTTGGGAGCAGACACCAGGCAGGCCAAAGCAGAAGAGAGTGTCGCTCCAAATATACCAGCAGTTATGAGAGGGGCGAAAGCTGACACCAGGCCGATCGACTGGAAACAAAAAAGGTACACGGTTTACTTCTATATGGTCAGAATATATGATTCTATATGATCTGCTGTTACTTATTATCACACGGCGGGACTCCGTGTCGGCTTCTTGCCGTCACTGTTATAACGTCTTTCTATTTCTTGGAAATAAGTCAAATAAATGACAAAAGCTTTATATTTTGGCTAAATGGAATTGTATGCTGGTTTGAAATTCTAAGAGACTTCATGAGCTGGTTAGAAATGTTAAGACGTGCGGGCTGGTGCTCACCTGATAGTAATTACTGATGCCATAGAGGCATGTTTTATTAGCGATGCACTCAGTGAAGTCCCATCCATACTGGCAGGAAATATCTACACAATTGCTATTAGACAGCAGGGTGTCATTTAACAGGCCGGACGCATCCCGCACCACACAGGCTCCTGGGAGGGAATAAACACACATGCATGAACATCATTATGTAACCTCAAGTATGCAGATCATTCTTGTACATTGTCTGTAATTATTAGTGGTGGATAATGCACAACAATTCACAAACACATTATATTTAAATGCTTAAATTCAACTTCAGGGTCATCACATTTTATTTTAATTAGTTGATAATAAACGTCCTGAGGTAAGTAAAAGGTGAGAAGGTTCATATGGAGTTAGTTAGTTTGAGGTGTAGCTGTTACTACGTACAGTCGTGTACATTTAAACCTTCGGCCCTTTCTTGCTCTTTCATAGTTTCAGAGTTCATTAAAAGCCTGGTTTGTATTTTTTTACTGATGCTTTTTGTAGGCGACTGAAAATTGGTTCATTGAGAATTTGTGTAATTTAGGTCACGCAATGACTTTTTGATAGAAGAAAACACTCTTTACAGGTGTGTGATTTTACAAAGACGGCAACATCTTTGTATTTATTCATCTTTAGTTGCTTTAGAAAACGGAGGTCTTAAAAATCTTCATTTGAGTAAATATTCTGCAGCCAAATCCAATTGGTCTTTGTTTCCTCATAGTGCATTTCACATTTGAGTTGTTTCCTTGGAGGGCTTCTACAGAGGCGGAGAAGTAGCCCATGGATGGGATACGAGTTTGCAATTACATGCGTCAGACCAGGGGGATCGACGACAGCGTTCATCCAGGCAGCAGCACCGGAACATCCGCGCACCCCCATCGATACAGACTTTACTGGTCCGGCCCGCGTGACATCAAAGGGCAGTATGTGTCCCCCTACCTAAAATGAGTTTGACACCCTGTTCCAAAATATCTAAGCTTTTGATAAGAATACATTCATTCAAAGGAAAGTTCGTCATTGCTGCAAAACCACACCAACACAGTGATTCAAAGTGCAGCCTTGGTAAAGTCTAACATACTGTTGGAACAAACCGTACCAATGGTTGCAGAGATGATGAGGTAAGAAACGGTGGTCCAGAATATTGCCATTAGTGTTCCTTTGGGGATGGCCACTGCTGGGTTCTGGGAAGGACAGAACAAAAGACACAAACATACCTTGTTAACAGATCTCGAACCGGTCCAGACCAGAAGCAGGAAGATGAGTAACGTACCTTCAGATCTCCTGAGATGTTAGCTCCTGCCAGAATGCCCGTGGCAGAGGGGAAGAAAATAGAGAACATGCCAAAGAAACTGCCGTCTGGTCCCCGCCAGCCAGGTACAAAATTGGTGGCAAAGATATCAGCTGTTGAAGGTGAAATAGCTAGTTAGTTCATAGAAGAGCTCTGGAAGGAGAGACTCAAAGAATGGTTATCCTTGGCTTGCGTATGAACCGTCACACACATATTAAATAGCTCTAAATTCAAAGAGGAAACGTTGCGCTGGCCTGAAGGAATATGATACTCTGAGCAAGGACAAACAGTCACCTTTGTAGCTGAAGAAACCCTTGGCTTGTTTTTCTGGGGAAGCAGGAATGATTGTTCCAACAATAAAACTGGCAAATGACACCATGATGACCAGGAAGAACAAAATCTGTGCCTGCGGAGGGCAGAATGATGAGTGAATGACAGGGAAATTCACATTAAAGAAATCATCTAGGCTGAAGATGCTAAAATAAAAAAATAATAATAATCTGATTATCGGCAAGAAATAGAAGAATTCTTCATAAATAATTGATTCTTTCCCTTCTCCAGCGATCAAACATTCGGAGAAGTCTTTTTCTGTATATTGTAAAATACCAACAATTTCTTGTTAAAGAGAAAGGCAGTTAAGAGGGTCTTGTATATTTGGTTGAGCGAACCTTTGACTCCCACGACATGCCCGCTAGTGAGATACCCAGTAGACAAGTGACCGTTATGATGCCAATGATGCGGATGTCATTGATTCGGTCCACCATGACAGCTCCATGTTCCTGAGAAATAAAAACGTCAGTGTTTTTCACAGATATTTCTGGTGTGTTTTAAGAGAAAGAGAACTGTGATTAGTGTACAATGCCAATGTAAGAGGTTTTCCACATAGGTACTGACGCGCATCCTACTTACATACATTAGTTCTGTAACCGTCTCAGCAAAGCCCACAGTGTGCATGGCCACAGCTACGGCATTGGCAAAAGCAAAGATCAGACCGATGGACCCACCCAGCTCTGGGCCGAGGCTGCGACTGATCAGAAAGTAGGTCCCACCTGAAGACACAAGGTCAGCGCGTTAGTTCCACCGTGTAGTTGAAAACCAGTTCCTCATATAAGGAATCCCACAACATCCGATACATATACACATTTTTGTAATGAATCCTAATTAATATGCTTTGGATATCCAAATGATTATGTAGCTAAGTTGTGTCACGCACGAATCACAGAGGGAACAAACCTTTTTTGACCTTGCCATTGGTAGCGATGGCTGAGGTTGAGAGACCAGTGATCCCAGTTATACAGGAGGATAGCAGGATGATTACCCAGGTCAGGCCTGAAAGATCACAATGAGGCAGACTGACTCTCCCAGGTCAAAGTACCAGAGAATCTTTTGGAGAAATATGCATCAACAATTGAACAAGCACATCAACAGGTGTTGTTGACGTACCTATACCGGCTTGAGCAGTGATCCAAGGCAACCTCAAGTACAAGATCACGCCCCAGATATTCAACATGCAGCGGATCTACACTGAGACAGACAGACTTTACCAAACACACCAGATTTGGGCTGCTCAAAAAAAGCAGTAAAAAAATAAATAATAACCACATGGGCACCAAAACACAGCATACATTTTGCTTTAAATAAAGGTAGAAGCCGAAGGGTAAATACATGAGTAAAAAAAGCAACAGTGGACATTTTGATACTGATTTTTTAATGTTTTAGGGGACCAGTGAACAGGTCAGATTCTTTGCACATATATATATATAATATATATATATATACATACACACTAGTGTAACCATGATTACCATGACTCCATGTATCCAGCCAAAGCGAGTAGGTTCAGAAGGTGGCTCCTTCTGCTCCTCCTCGTCCTCCTCTGAACTGTCTTCTCCTCTGATCGGTTCGGCGTTTGTCTCCTCATAAATGGGAGGGCTGGAGTCCTAGTAATGTCAAATACATTTTTTTTTCTTATAGCTCAAAATTAATATTTATTTTAGACAGTTAATAATATGTAACCCCCACACAAAGAAGATAAAATATCCTTTTGAATTCAGCATTGAATACATTGTCAAGAACAACTTAAATTAGTTGGACATATGGAGTTGTATATTTTTTTTCGTTGCCTTTATTATAGGGCGGCTGGGAGAATGACAGGAAAGTTGAGACAAAGGGATGACACGTAGACTGTGGGTCGGAATCAAACCCAAGATCTCAACCTCCATCGTCTGAGCTACAGTTCATCCCCAAAAAGTTTTTATGGTGTTTGAGGTAAATATCTTGTGGCTATTTTCTAAGTATATCGAGTATAAAAAAACTGGTTCAACACAGAAATGCCCAAAAGAAAGAATGTTACACAATGTTATTATTTATGCAAGCTGCATTTGTGTTGTTCTTTTCAGAGTCGTGGCAATGTGAGAAGGACGAGGCAGGAAAGCCAGAGACTCCTCACCTTGGGGTCGTTATGCAGCTGGTACAGAGATGGCCTGAAGCGCCTCTGTCGGCCGAACACTTCGGTCTTGGCGTAGAAGTCATAGTGTGGCGGAGGGTCCAGAGTCTCATAAGCAGATAGAGCATCAGATCCAAGAGATGCTACCCTGCTCCCATAACCACTGCAGTTGTCGTAGCCAGGCCCATCAAACCCCCCGTGCGTTACCTTGGCATTAGCTACAGACAGAGAAAGTCTGGGTTTGAATGCATCCAGCTGAACACCGTTCCTCGCTTCTGGCGACTCCATTCAGAATGGCGGATTTGGGTTTTCTCTATTTTAATTGGATCGCAACCTCAAAAACAGCTCAGGTAGTGAGATTTATGTCAAATCTTTTCTTCAACAGCGGCCGTGGTGATGCCAGTGCCATTCAAGCTGTATGAAGGAGGCTTTGTTGCTCGGGGTGGCTTTATACTGCGTTCGACCTTTACCAAGAAGGAAGAGCCTGGGGCGATGTCAGGAGAATGGTTCACTGAACAGCCAAACATGACTTATTCCAGGGACTATTACGCATGGCATGGAACATTCCACATAACAACCAAACAAAAACCCTCCTGCACTGAGCTGACCCAGGTAACCAACCCTTCCACTGTAATTCAACACAATAATTATTTAGAAAATGTTCTGTCTGAAGAGTATACAGTTACAACGGTTTACTTTTCCAGAAGCTGGAATTTTGAAAAATCCACCGATTTTAGGAATCATAGCCGAAAAAGCAATTTCTTCTTTCCTTTTTGAATTACGTCTTTGTTGTTGTTTATATCTCTGTTTGATTGGTTTGCATGAAGTTACATTTTGTTTTAGGTTGTATGATCAAATTCATTCTTTTTTTCATTTCCCGAGGAGATCATTAGGCACACAAAGCAATTTGTAAAATTACTGAGACAACCCAATGGCTACAATGTATGCTTGGTAATGAAGAAAATAGGTTTAAATAAGCAGTCAATCAGAATTTTAATTTAAGTTTACTGGCTAATGTAATTATAATACTTGTAATATACTTGAAGAGCTTAATTTCAAGAAATTGTCCGGTTTCTCCAATATTAAAAAATAAAAACTGGCAGTAGTTGGGAAAGTATGTCAAAAAATAAAACCTTGGTCATAACGTTAGAAGGATCTGCTTGAAATGCAGAACTTTTTACCTTACCTTTGTTGTTATAGAGATAGCATCTTTCAATTCAATTCACTTCATTTTATTTTTTATAGCCCCAAATCGCAAATTACAAATTTGCTTTTAGAGGGCTTTAAGCAACATCCTCTGTCCCGAAACCCTCACATCGGCACAGGAAAAACTGATAAAGGAGGAGGGATCCCTCTCCCGGGATGGACAGACTACAATGGATGTCATGTGTACAGAATGAACAATGTAAAAGATGTATAATACATTCAATTCCTATGACAGAAATGATTCAAATAATCGCGAGTAGTAACCCAGGTGCACGGCAGGACCACTGCAGGGACCAGGATCATCAGATAGAACCACCATGTGGGGAGGGAATGTTGGTTTATGATGACAGTAATAGTCATATGATTAATATTTAATAATAATAATAATGATGGTGATGATGATGATGATAGCAGCAGCAGGTGTCAGCCAGGCCACGGTAGGAGGCATTATCAAAAGGGGAGGAATAGCATGATCATATTTTATGATCAGAGAAGGAAACATGCTGCCTTTTAAGTCTAAAGCAATAATGTAACATTTTTTAAAAATGAAACGGTCCTGATGAAATGATTGAAGGATATCCATCACATCCTCGCTTCTGCTTGGCCTGACTTCTCTTCCTGGGGTTGAGGAGGTCTCGGAGCGCGAGGCGTTCCCTCTGGTAACCCCTTGACAAAGTTTCTCTTCCATTACCAAAACGTGCTCCTCACGTCCTGATAGTCTGATCCGTACTCCGAGTGGTGTGGGTTTATTCTGTCAGGTTGAGGTGGTTAAAGTGGGACTCAAACACAGTTTTTAGCAACAAAAGTACACTTTATGCAGAAAACACGGGGGACTGACTCTTAAAACAACTAACTCCTTTTGAAGCATGTTCATGAGTTACTGTATATTTAAAGTGTTCATTACTTAGGATCGTATTCATAGTTGCACCATATCTGAATAGATTAATTTTGAGGCCCGTTACCACTGGTAAGTTCTTATTTTTTGGATCGGCCAATAATTATTCTTAAAAAATAAATGCATCATAGTAGCAATATCATCTACACTTCACTTAGGTCAGATTTGGTGGTCCATTCCTGTTCTTTCCTGACACCGGACACTGGACCGTGGAGGTCATTCGAAGTAACACGTAACTTTTTGACACAAAACTCGACCTGCGCATGCAGAAGACGGAAGTTATCCGTTAGTTATAAGAATTGCCTCTGGCGGTCCTGAAGCATTAAATTGAACCACCACAACTAGAACATTGTATCTCTTGCAACCTCAGTTAATGTATGTTGTGCGTGGCTACCAGCAACCTAACAAAGGTAATGGTAAAATACTGGGGGCAGAGACACAAGTGATTTACTGTAATTTACAGTATTTTATCTCATATTTGTATGATAGTATGTGATAGTAGAATAGCCGGGTTTACTGGGAAATTTATAGAATTTACAGGCTCAACTCAGATCGGGGACCTGACTTCGTTGCCTGCACATTTCTCTGCTGAGGGAACTGTCCCATGTCAAGACACCGTGTGCTCAAGCACATCGAAGCGACTCTTTTAAGAGCCACACACACGTAATCATTGAGCAAACATCTTTTACATTACTTAATATTGAGTAGCAGCGTGTTGTTAAACAATGCAATTGTCCTACACTATAATGTATTATATTCATATGCAGTGATGGAATGTTGTAAAAAAGGCACATATTGTTTATGCTGTTAGTTCAAGGTCTTTCGTGGACTGGTCACAATAAAGGTACGAGGGTGTATCGTACAGCTCGGGATCCCGCTGTCTTCAGGCACGAGTGACAACGTGGAGCATCTCAACCCTGATTGGCTTTTGCAAAACATGGATTGTGACTTAAATAGGATGGATAAACTTAGCAAAGCACATTTCCAGACCATCACAGAAAATTCAGTTTCAAGCTGACAAATCACCGTTATGTGATGCTAACTCATAGCATTTACTGTTAATTTACATGCGAAGCATTAATGTTTAATGGCATGTTACAGTATATATAATACTGTAAGATAGTTATAAATCGACTATAAATTCTCATCAATTCCTTACAGCGTAGTTGGAGCTACAACAGCAAGGTCCAATCTGGGTGTAATCTGTTTTCCTCTTAATGCTTCAATACTTTCATAGTGTGTTTTAAGATAAAAGTTGATTAGTCTTCAGATGTATTCACCTCCACTCTCCCATGCCTCTTCTGTTTGAGAAATCACAAGAATACTCAAAAAGTGATGCCTTAAAATAAAAATAGAAGCTTGACTTGTGTTGTCATGTTATGGATTGTGTGTCTGTTTCACCAAGAACGGCCACACAAAAACCGGCCACGCAGAGAGATCACAGCAGAGTTGAACTGACAGAATGACATTATTCAAATTCCAGCTACGCTGTGCTTTCACACAGGCTTGTGCGGCGGCCCGTGCTTGTTTATCCGCGCTTTAGAACGTAACCACATTGAAACATGAAAAGCTCACAGCCTTTTTCTAGAACCACCACACTTGGACATTTCTTGCTGCATCCCTGTAAATGTGTGGAAACTGGATGGATACTGTTCCCTTTAATGTTCCGCTGAAATGTAATACAGGCTCTAACTATGATTAAAGCAATACAAGCTGCTTAATTGTCCGAGATGTTTGTGTACACAGTCATTTACAACTATGTTTAACTCTCACACACACTGTGCATTCTATCACATCACTGTGCCTCAAAGCCTCCAAGTAAAGGTGTGCACATGCTCACTCACCCTTAGCACCTGCATGCAAGTTTTCAGAATATGAATGTAACCGTGTATACAGAATTATACCAAGGTCACTATTTATCTAGTTACTGTTTTGCATGGGAAAGCAGCTTGATGTACAAAAATGAACACATATTAACAGATCAACCCATTAAACAAGGCAGATAAGGGCAACAACTCATGACCCTGGGTTGCACCAGTGGTTCCCAATGCCTAAGTGCAAGTTGTTCAAAGAAGAATTGTTCTGAAAAGAGAATTAATGATTAACAATTATTGTTCAGAGAATTTAAAACAAACTAAAAGAAATCAGCACTTGTGGCGTGATGAAAGCTCAGAAATATGTCTCCCAAACACAGAACTTTTACTAGATTAGAGACTGCTACAGTTCTGAGACCAAGAAAGTGGATCAAATTACTCCAGTTCCGAGGTCTTTACACTGGCTTCCTTTCCAACAAATAATTTACTTTTTAATCCTGCTGTTGGTTAATGAAGCACTGAATGGTTTAGGGCCAAAATACATGTTTGACCTGCTGCTGCCTTATGAACCATCTCAACCCCTAGGGTCGTCTGGGACGGGTCTCATCTTTGTTCCAGTCACATACAAACATGGAGAGGCAGCTTCAGTTCTTCTGCTCCACATATCACAGAAAGCTGCAGGTCTACTGAGACTTTAAGTGGCTTCAAACTAAGACTGAAGACTTTTCCGTTTGCTGCCTCCTTTAACTTCATGCTGTAATGAAGACTTGAAACCAGATTGATACCATAAACTCATGTTTTTATATGCAATGCAATATGTGTGCTATTCCAATTGTTCAGACGTTACGATAACAAAAGTAACAGTTTTGTCATCAAACCTAATCAAATACAAAAGAAATTTCCTGCAGAAAATGCATTGGCATGCCGAAAGCTAAAATGCAGAAATGGCAGACGCTGAAATGAATTTATAAAAGTTGCTAAAAAATATCTAAACATTGCTGAAAATACAGACATCAGAAAAGCTGAATAGAATTTGAAAGAATTGCTGAAAATACAGAAATGGCAGAAGCTGAAATGAATTTGAAAAAAATACTGTCACGGTTACTGGTAGCGGTGCACGATGGGACCCAAAAGCACGACTCGGACCAAGAGAGGAACTAGTAGATTTAATCAACGGGTCAGACAAGGTCAAAACCGGAATGTGAAGGCTTAAATAGCGATTGGCTGATGAGGGGATGTGCTTCAGGTGAGGGCAAGGAGAACCAGGTGAGGCTAATGAGCTGATGATGTGGGAGGATCTGACATGACAGGGGAGTTAAATAACATGCAGTGAAGATGAAAATAAACTATGATGTGCTCAATTGTGTGACACTGAAATAAATTTCAAAATATTGCCGAAAATACAGAAATAAATAAAAAGCTAAGCTGAGTTTAAAAAAATGTTTTTATAGTAATATTAGCAGTAGTTGTAATTTTAGTACTAGTAATACTAGCAGTAGAAAAAGTAGTAGAAGTTTTAGTACCAATATCAGTAGAAAAACTACAAGTAATGATGTTAGTAGTAGTACTAGTATTATCAGCTGTAGAACTAATAATATTAGTCATAATAGTATTTGTAGTAAAATTAGTAGTAGTAATATTAATAGCAGTATAAATACTGGTACTACTTTTTGTTATAATAGCAAGAGTAGTAATATCAGTTGCAGGGTCACTACTATTACTGGTATTTGTAGTACTACTACTACTAGTCATTTTAATAGCAGTAGAAATACTACTAATAGTAGTTATAGTAATAGTAGTCTCAGTTGTAGTAGTAGTACTACTAGTGATATTAGTATTTCAACAAAACAGCCTCATTCTGATCCTCATGGTTAAGATACAGATAATGATTGAGGCTTTTATTTTGAAATGATGGAATTGGGTGAGAGGGGGAGACAGAATGTTTGTTAGGAATGAATAGGTCTCATCATAAGAGAGAGTTAGAGATGTAGGGAGGCAGAGGGGTTTCATGATGTTGGTCTGTTGACAGAAAGCATAGCTACGTCATGTGACTCCACTAATCAGCTATTCTGGTTCAGCTGTGTAAGAAAAACAGACACAGACTGCAGCGCGTGTCTGAGAAACCACGGTAACGGCGCACCCGAGATTATTAACAAGCTGTGCAAAGGGCAAAGAGCATAACAACGATTTACACCGAATTTACCACAAAACAAGATGATTTTGAGAGACCCAAGACTCTACCGAATGTGTGCATGTAATTTATATGTCTCTGTGGTCATAAATACTCTGGTGGCCCTGAAGTGCAAACCACAACACAAATAGGAAAGCACAACGGAAGATAGGAAAACTCAACAAAAAAACTTGTTAGCCTAAACAACAATAATCTGGCTTTCATAACTCAGTGCCTACCCTCTTGCTGACATCACCGCAGTCACTGTGTATAGGGCAGTGGTTCCCCAACTTTTTCTATTTCTCCTTCCTCTTCTCTCTCTCTCTCTCTCTCTCTCTCTTTCTTCTGTCTCTGTCTCTCTTTTATATATTTCTTTACCGGTGTGTGTCTTGTGTGTGTGGTCTGTTGCTGAAGTGGTGTTCCGCTGTAGTTCCGTGTTAGCTCTTAGCTAAAGTACCATTGTGACGGCCCCAGAATCTCGGCCAGGAACTCACTGCATGTGTGTGTGTGTGTTGCTTTGTCTTTCAGTGTCCCTGATTCCTGGATGGTGGAAGTGTAAGCCATGAAGCTCATTCCTGGGGAAAGTGTGAACTGCCACACACTTCGCAGGATGTTTTTCCAATATTACCTGAGATGACCAGGCAGCATGTTTTAGTGATGGCAAGGTGAAGGTTCGTGAAGCATTGAGGATTTCTATCCCATTGGTTCACTCAAGGGCCAAAAGTGTGTAGTCCTTCATTCACTCCACTGTGCCATCAAGTGCACATTGAATGTACAACAGGCAGAGTGATTATAATGACGTCATGGCAATCAGGAACTTATTATTATGCTGTCTCTCTTTGTATTAGAATGGCGGGGTCAAGCGGGAAAGTGGAAACAATTTGGGGAGAGCGTTGTGACGTGAATATGCTTGTGTTAGTAGGAAAACATTTCATTTATTTTTATCCACTGCGTTTCGCTGCTCCTTTTTATATTTTGATTTGCACGCAAAACCCCTTAACTATTTCCTGAATCAGTCACATGGTACCCGCTTCCAAGGCTTCAAACATCCTCACATAAGGTCGACAACACAAGCCTCCATATGCGCTTCGCAGAAATTGTCCTGGGTTACTGAAAACACTCAACGCTGATTGACACATCACTAGAATGTTGGCCTGCCAGTATTCCCTTTGTGGTGACGACAGGTCTGGGAATTCCTGTTTTTTTCTTGCTTGTATGGAAACTCGCGTAGGCGTTGAAGTTGTTTTTCTGACATTATGCGTTTGTGCGTCTTTGGGTGGTGAGATACCTTTTTCACACAACCAGACTGGTGTGTGTGTGGTATATTAGTATTAGTATATATTAGTATATACTATATATTAGGGCTGTCAATAGATTAAAAAAAATTAACTAATTAATCGCACATTTTGAAAAAGTTTTATCTTTTAGGGACACAATGGCGGTCCTCTGCAGACTGCGTGCTGCGCAGGATAACGTTAGATGTTGAGATGGAAGTAGCCTAGCAGCTATCTTAGACCAGGGGTCTTCAATGTTTTTTAGGCCAAGGTCCCCCAAAGTGATGGCTAGATGGAGCAGGGACCCCCTATTTTACGGAGTTTGGTCCGCCAACTTTTATTTTTGAGCTTCGCGCTCTTTAGACGTGAGCATAACGCGATCTGATTGGCTGGTGCCTTTGCTGTCGTATTTGCATGAAAGGAGCTGTGAGTGAACCGGTGCCCAGCGTGAGAGAGCTGCTGTGGGAAGCTGAATGTGTGTGTTGCGGACTGAAAGACAACGTCTTCTCCATTAATTTATCCGTCCGCTAAAATATGTTGGATTCATGTTAATGTTAATGATGTTGTGGAAAAAAAAAAAAAAAACCCAAAACTTTCAGGACCCCCTGCAGTACCTCCGCTGACCCCCTGTTGAAGATCTCTGGCTTAGACTAGCAGCAAGCTTAGCCTAGCAGTGCTTTAAGTGGTCCGTTTACATAACATTACATGTGATTTAGCTGACGCTTTTATCCAAGCGACTTACAATAAGCGCATTTCAACCATAAGGATACGAACTCACCCCCCTTGTGTTTGCACAGTTCTCCGCTGTATGTCGTGCCTGTTTGTTTTACTTCCAATGCAAAAAGCTCTCTCCATCTTGATGTAACCGACTGCAGCTAGCGGCCGTTTTGTTTCCACGGTAAACAAACGTACGTTATCTATGCTAAAATATTTAGTTGCATTAATCTCGGCCACATTAATCGCATAGATTAACGCGTTTGTGTTGACAGCCCTAATACATACCGTAAATTCCGGACTATAAGCCGCTACTTTTTTCCCACCTTTGAACCCTGCGGCTTATACAACGGTGCGGCTAGAGATAATAAGCCGGGGAAGACATTCGATTGTGTTTAGAACAGCAATTTTGCACGTCATTTAATTAAACAATCGTCACGGAAAATACACGTAGGAATGCATATGATGCAGCATTTATGTTACGGGCAACTAATCTGGCTGTCGGAGAAGGAAACAGAGTGGCTGCACATAAACTTGGCATTAATGAAATAAGATTTTAATTTATAATTTTATTTGCTGTTTTTAATTGTCTTCTAATTCCTGCATTTTATTTCACTTTATTGTATGAAATGTTATAATGTGAAGCACTTTGAGTCTGCCTTGTGTATGAAAAGTGCTATACAAATAAAATTGCCTTGCCTTGCCTTGAATATATGGTGAGACGTTGGAGACGGCAATGTGAAGAACTTACTCGATTTAAAAAGACAACAAAAGCTTTCAGAAGAAATAAAAGCAGATGGCCCGAACTTGAAAGAGTTCTTGAAGACACAGAGAGCAGATGGCCGAGGGGTTTCCACCGTGTTACAGTGAGGTAAGGTGATCTAGCACAAAAAAAATGACTTTTTGGTCTGTAAACACTGTGGTTTTCTTTTGAATCTCAGTCTAAGAAAAAAAACACTTTCAGTGCAGTTACACAATGACATTATTCATTTTTAATGTCCACTTTTTATCCATTCCTTACATTTTCTCACTCCTCTGCACCGAGCCAGTTGCTAAGATACACAAGGTCATTTATTTATATTTATATTATTTCCTTTGTTCTCCAGCGGTATTCAGTGTTGCTCTGGTGTTTCTCAACCTTAAGAAACCTGTCTTTGTACGATGGGGGCTTTGGACAAGGAAAGAATCTTTCCTAACATGTCGGAGAACACGCATTGGAACAGAACCAGTACTCTGGTCTGTAGAGGAAACAGAGATTTCTTTTATTCATTTAATTCATTTTAAATAATCCATTACAATTGGTAGGGTTGATGTAGCATTCCTCAAAACAGGTAGCCCTTTAAAATCAGAAAATCATTTTCACAATTATTAATAATTTACTTACAAAACCATGAACAAAAACTGCCATGAACTTCCCTCTTTGAAAAACAGCAATTTAACCTTTCAAACTTTAAACATAGAAACGAGTCTGAGGTAATTAGTCTTTTTATTTCTCTATACTCTGGTTTGGTCAAAATAATCCCTTAATTCAAGAGCTATATGTAAATATGTCCGCGCTACACGCTGCTGCTGGTATAACGAGCCCGACGCTGTGTACTGAAAGTTGTGACAAACTTTTTAATTAGGTCTTGTAGAATTTCACAAACTGGATTCAAAATTTGCAGCCTCAAAATTTGTTCAGAAACAGATTCGGGCTCATTTGCTGAGGGGAAAAGTGACTGTTTGCTCGCATGAGTCCCTTGTTTGGATGCAATGTGTGCATGTGGGTGTTTTGAGAGCATGGAGCAAACACGCATTCTGCTAAATACGGAAATAAGTCCTTGGTATTTTAATCCCAAAATCAACAGCTCCTAGTTCCTGACCTCATTTTGGATCAAAAACCCCGGAGAGAAATCCAGCCCACGCTGGACTCCAGATCCACCAAAGCGCCTCCTGGGTCCCATCAGAAATCTTGTAAGTTTGCTGTGCAGGTCATTTCCCACAAATGGACAAAAAGAGACAAATGTTAAACGCTTGTGGTTCACAAACGAGATGTGACAGATCGACAGCATCGTTTAGCAGAGACAGACTTCCAGAAGGTGAATACGGTGTTTCAGTACAGACTGGATAAGATATATAATAACCCTTTTGTTAATATTAAATCATGAAGCAAGTTTTAATCGAGCGTTGGTCTCCTTTCAAATTAAGTTTTTCCCCGTGCTGCATATTTGAAAAAAAAAAAAAAAAAGGACTCCCTCCTTTTTTTGGCCAAAAACTAGAGAGAAATGAAAGATGGAAGTGAGACAGACAAACTGACAGTGAGTTGGACCAGATTGAAAGCAGAATAGAACTGAGAGATTTAATATTTCAGATCCAATGCATTATTTATGTCTCAGATGAGTCGGCAGAAACTGCCAGTGTGCTCTTGGATGGAGAGTTTTTGATTCATGGGCATATGTGTGTGTGTGTGTGTGTGTGTGTGTGTATCTGCCCAAGTGTGTGTGTGATTTGGTAAAGCGGTGGATGAAAGACAAAGATGAAAGCAGCCGCCGAGAGGCTCTAACGGCCAGATTCATCTGTGGATGGTGAGAAGCTCTGAAGTTCCTTTAGCTTTCAGGTAGGCACCTCAGGTGGCCAAATGTGTGTGTGTGTGTGTGTGTGTGTGTGTGTGTGTGTGTGTGTGTGTGACATCTTAAGACGTAGAAGAAGACGTAAAGTGATGCAGATGAGGGGATTTTTGGGGCCAACCACCTGCTAGCGGGAAAGTCATGTTACGACTTACATGCATACTCAGACCCCCCCCCCCCTCCCCCCCCGGCACCCACCCACCCCTCCTCACCCGTGGAGTATACAATAAGATGGGCAGCTATAGGCTATATTGTGTGTCACTTATAAAAAAAATAAGTGGCACAGGTGTGAGGTCAGAGGTCAGAGGTTGCTAAGGGGAAGAAGCTCCGATTCCAAATATAAATAGTAAATTAGAGATTGAAATTATAAAAATAATCCTAATCCATCTGTGTTTATCTTTAGACTTTATTGTAATCTATATACACTTGAGAACGTGTTTTTTTCACATATATTAATTATTATATATATATATATATTTGTGTGTTTCTCGGCCTCTCACAGGTCTCCTACCTGCTGCACCGCATCTCCGTCCTCCCATGCGCGCACGCACCTTCATCACGCGCTGACACTACCTGTGCACGCGCACGTGTCATAATGTGTTTCTCTGCCATCACCTCGTCGCCCCCCCCACTGTGCGCTCGCACCGCACGAGGGCCGGCAGAGGGAGGCAGAGCCCGCCCCCTCCCTCCCTCCCTCCCTCCCTCCCTCCTCCCATTGGGCTGTGAGAGGAGCGCGAGCGCTGCGTGTTTGGCTGGCTTCGCCGTCGGCAAGTAGCGCGAGCGCGACCCTCGTTCCCGAGGCCGGCGAGGAGCACCGGGAGCCTCCCGCAGCGGGAGGACAGCACAGGCGCTCAGGTGACATCCGGAACGCGGCGCGCGAGACCCACCTGCTGGCGCGCGCGTCCGCGTCGGGAAGCCCATGGAGGGGGCGTCACGATGCTGTGCTCGAGGAGAACCAAAACTTTGGTGTCGACCTGCGTGATCCTGAGCGGGATGACCAACATCGTGTGTCTGCTGTACGTGGGCTGGATCACCAACTACGTGACCACCGGGGGGCCCAAAGTGGCGGAGGGCGGCGGCGGCGGCGGCGGCGGCGGGGATGCGGACAGAAAGTTGGAGGAGGACGGTAGAGGGGAGACGCTGCGGATCGTGGAGCGGCTGGACCGGCTGGAGAGCGTGGTCAACGAGCACATCAGAGGTCAGCGCGCCGCGGGGGGGCTGCACGTGGGAGGCTTCTCGCTTTAAGAGGCTCCTGAAGAAATTCACCAATTATACTCAGTTGTTCGTCAAATCAGCTGTTGGT
This sequence comes from Gasterosteus nipponicus, assembly GCA_014132575.2. Classification (NCBI taxonomy): domain Eukaryota; kingdom Metazoa; phylum Chordata; class Actinopteri; order Perciformes; family Gasterosteidae; genus Gasterosteus; species Gasterosteus nipponicus. The sequence continues at coordinate 1,482,126 of BMAF01000001.1, forward strand.
TGTGTTTAGATAATCAGATCAAAATTAACAGACAAAATCAAGCCGAAATTCCAAATAGCTGCTGCTCTCAGCTGCACGCCGAAAGGTCTTCCTCAACTTTTTAGTGTTGGAGAATGATTTAATTGTGACATGAAACGGTTGGTTGGGATTAATCCACAAACGGCAACAACAAGCAGCAGAAGGGAACTAACAGTGGAATTACTATTGCCCTGTCCGTCACGTGATGTCCAGAAAGAAATAAAATAAAATAAGGAGAGGCCTGTGCTGTGGTCAATACTGTTTCTGTGACCAAAATAACTTCTCTGTACAAACACATAAAAAGCCAGTCTTCAAACCGTAAAGACAATATATCGATTATTGCGATTAAACCTATCGCGCAATGTATGAAAATTAGCGCGACCATTTTTGGTGCTGCGATATTTTAGTCGATCGCTGTCGTCTTGTCTGCTTTCTTTGTCAAGTGAGGTTTAGGCAGCCACACACACACACCGAAAGGGGAAGAGAGGACGAGAACCCACTGTGTTATGAAGTGTTCTTATTTGTGACATCTAGTCGAGCCAAACAGGACAAACAAGTCCAAATGGACTTGGTTGCGAAGCCGCAATCTTCAGCTCCGCTGTGGGAAACATTTTGGCTTCAAGCCGAACGAGAGAAGAGAGCCAATAGACCTGAACGAGCCGGTATGTCGTAAAACAGTGGCACCGAAAAGAGGCAACACAACTAACCTAAAATCTCACCTGAAACACACAATTTGTAAAAGACGCGTGTTCGGTCGGACAGACGTCTCTGCCTCGTGTGACTCACAACAACTGCTGCTGTTTCCTCTGCGTCGACTCTTTTAAGAAAAGATTTGCTCCGTGCGCATCTCGCAACTCATTGAGGGATGTAATAATCGCGTGACACAACAAATCGATAATGAAATTTGTTGCCGACACTTTTGATAATCGATTTTTTCCGATTTCATCAATTCGTTGTTGCAGCCCTGATTTATTTACTATATATTTCTCCACGTTACGATTCTACTACCTGAAGGATAAAACGTTCTTGGTTCTTTGAAAGAGCGTACTTGTATTATTATGCTATTATATTGTCATTATGTAATCAGTGGCATAAAATGGCCTGAAAATCGAAATAATATCGTTTCAACCAAAATTTGATATCGCGACAGCTCTAACTGTACTTCCACCTCCATCTTTGAGAACGAGGCACTGCGAGCTGGAAGCTTGGGTAAAAGAAACACATATGTGTGGAGATTTCAAAAAGCGAGCCCACCGGACCTTTGCAACCAGCCTTTGGAGGCCACATTAGCGGCAACGAGCATAACACAGCTAAACCTGGCCGCCGCAACGCATTGTGGCTAACGAAGAGGCCACACTCCGTCTCTCCCTGCACCCTGAAGCATTGTGCTGACCAGCTGTCTGTTCACTGACATCTTCAACACCTCCTTGGAGACATGCCGCGTACCAGCCTGCTTCAAGGCCTCCACCATCATCCCTGTTCCCAAGAAGCCCAGGATCACAGGACTCAATGACTACAGGCCCTTCACCCTGACCTCTGTAGTCATGAAGTCTTTTGAACGGCTAGTCCTGTCCCACCTGAAGACCAACAGGCCAACAGGTCTGTAGATGATGCTGTCAACATGGCCCTCCACTACATCCTCCAGCATCTGGACTCCCCGGGGAACCTACGCCAGGATCCCGTTTGTGGACTTCAGCTCTGCATTCAATCCGATCATCCCGTCCGTCTCTGCTGCAGGACAAACTCGCCCAGCTGCACGAGCCCGACTCCACCTGCAAGTGGATCACAGACTTCCTGTCTGACAGGAAGCAGCACGTGAAGCTGGGGAAACATGTCTCAGCCTCCCGGACCATCAGCACCGGTTCCCCCCAAAGCTGCGTTCTTTCCCCTCTGCTCTTCTCCCTGTACACCAACAGCTGCACCTCCAGCCACCAGTCCGTCAAGCTCCTGAAGTTCGCGGATGACACCACCCTCATTGGACTAATCTCTGGTGGGGACGAGTCCGCCTACAGGTGGGGGTCTGACCATCTGGTGTCGTGGTGCAGTCAGAACAACCTGGAGCTCAACGCTCTAAAGACAGTGGAGATGGTTGTGGATTTCCAGAGGAACAGATCCCCACCTTCCCCATCACCCTGTGTGACTCCCCCCGTCACTATTGTGGATTCCTTCCATTTCCTGGGCTCCATCATCACCCAGGACCTCAAGTGGGAGCTGAACATCAGCTCCATCACCAAGAAGGCTCAGCAGAGGTTGTTCTTCCTGAGGCAGCTGAAGAAATTCAACCTGCCAAAGACGATGATGGTGCACTTCTACACGGCCATCATGGAGTCCGTCCTCTGCTCCTCCATCACCGTCTGGTACGCTGCAGCCACAGCCAAGGACAAGGGCAGGCTGCAGTGTGTCATCCGCTCTGCAGAGAGGCTGATCGGCTGCAATCTGCCGTCCCTGCAGGACTTGTTCGCTTCAAGGACCCTGAAGCGAGCTAAAAAGATCGTAACCGACCCCTCTCACCCCGGACAAAACCTGTTTGTGCCCCTTCCATCTGGCAGGAGGCTGAGGTCCATCAGGACTAAGACCTCCCGCCACACCAACAGTTTCTTCCCGTCGGCAGTCGGGCTCATCAACAGAGCCGGTCCCCCACTGCCTGACTCTGATATTCCACCGGCCACTTTCTTTCATTCTGCACACGTCACTTTCACTTGTCACATTTCACTCGTCACTTTTGTCACTTCCTGTTCGCTGGTGTACTTTATTTTTTCATTTTTAAATGTTTTTATCTTTAACTTTTATTCTTTTATTTTAAACTAACCCATAGCATTATATTTTATTTTATTCCTCGTGCACTGTGGTCTTGTCGTCCATTGTCGTACTGTCTGCTGTTACGCACCGACGCACAGTCAAATTCCTTGTATGTCTGATATATTATGGCAATAAATGTTCAGTGATTCCTGATTCCTGAGATTTGTAATAAGAAAATAAAAGATCTCTGATTCTACTGCATTGAGTTGATCTATTACGGTCCATGGTGTGGGAGGGTAATAGATGGTAATAATTAACCATCCTAACCTGGACAGTTATTGGCTAACTAGTAAAACTATTAATAAAAATGATTGTGTATTGAGGTGATTTTACGGTGTTAAATACTGTTAATTCTGAAAGTTAAAATTGTCCATCGTCATTGTAGACACCGTTTTTCGCTGAGATGAAACATTAGTTAAAGCGTTGCCAAAATGACCATGAACGCTGTTAACATATCTGGGAACCCATTTCTGGCCTTTCACAATAAGATATCCCCTCTTCAGCACCTCCCAATACCGCAATAAAAGCTCTTTCATCATTGCCGTAGCCTGAGCGTCGCGCGAGTGAGTCTAACTACTTCTTCTTATCAAAGTAACTTTTCGGCAGTAGTTAGACATATATATATATATATATATATATGTCTTATATATATTGCATCAAATTGTGCATTCAATGCATTCAAATGTTTTTGTTGCAGATTAATTGTGAATTGACCAATAGATTAATGAAATAATTACATAAAGTAGAAACTGCTTAATGTCATAATAAATTAGAGGGCATGTTCCAACACAAGCATGTCTGGTTATTGGTAGTTAATCACAATGCTAAATATAGTTTGGAGTGATGTCCACATGTAGGGCATCGCATCCACTGACAGTTAGTGTCCCATATTAATTCATTATTATTAATCATTATCCTCTTCGTCTGAGTCTTTTGAGTCTAACCTACATTCAGATAGTGGATAGGATCGTTTGTCTAACAACACAATTCAGGTCCGAGCGAGATCAACTTGTTAATTATAATCAGAATTTGGTAAGTGCTCGTTAAGATACCAGATAAGCATATGGAGTTAGTGCATCTTATTTTCAACGTAATATACGAAGAGAGAAAAGACAAGGCTTCCGCAAAGATGCTTTTCCAAACAAACCTTGTTCTGTTTTTTTTTGTCATTTTCTGAACACTTACTGTAGAAAAAAGAAAGTGGACTCCAGTTGTGAGCGACTTGGGAGAGGCGTCAGACGGTTGATCACTAGTAAAATGGTGACAGAAAGACTTCTTTAGCAGTACGTTCATGGATATTGTTGTTTTAGGATTAATATTTCACTCATTAGACAGACAGCAGCAGGGCCATGCAACGCATCAACCTCTTAATCATAATTCAAATGTATTTTTGTACACAGGTTTTAAATTGCAAAACATGACATTAAATTGAACAGGTGAAAGGTACTGCTTTGAGACACTTCACCTCATCAGTTGCTGCTCGGGTAATAAAGGCAAGTGACATACAGTACGTGAACCTTGCCAGCTGTTGGTGTCACTCTGTCTCCACTCTCCACGAGTGGTGTTGTCCCACTGATTCGGCATCATCATCTGGAAGAGACGAAGAGAAGACTTAATCGTCCTCCATTAGGTGAAAGGCGAGACGTAAACCAATGAAGGTGTGCAAACTTGAATGCACAACTTTATGCGCTGATGTACACCACCATCAGCATCTTCTGACGCAGCACTTTGGATCTTCCCAAGTGTCCCAAGAGCAGCCGCTCGTAGCGCTGAGAGCTTGTGTGTGTGTACAAAGCGCACATTAGCATGGCGGGCGGCAGACTGATGGTGTACTCAAGTGATCAGAGGCGCTAATAGAATGTGCACGGCTCTGGGGTTACGGCGGGGGAGTGAATGCAGTTGTCGGAGTGCTTGGCACGGTCCTCGGCTCAGCGCCCCGAGCTGGTGCCAGGTTACGTTATCGGCCACAGGCTGATGTGTTTATGCGTCCTCGCTGACACCAAGCAACTTTGGATAAGAATAAACGTAAGCTGGGCAGCAGAGAAAACGTAAACTGTAGTGAAGGGCGACTCAGCCGCTACGTAATCGGTTGCCTAAATGGGCTTATATGAAGAAAAATGTTGAATGTTGAGGAAACGACACAAAAAGTCTCGACCAATAATTTCATCCTGGTTTATTTCCATTATCAGGCTAATCGGGAACTTCTTTATGGAAAGAAAGAGCAGAGATACAAAGTAATTGTTTAATTATTCAGTTTGAAGGGCGACCTTATTTTGATTTTATTTAAAATTGTTGGTTTTTCAAAAGCATGTTTTGATAATTATGGAGTTTTTATTTTTATTAATTTTTATTTATTTATTTGCAGTTATTTTGACCAGGATAATCATGACAAGAACTCTATATTTCCCATCTATGTGCATATCAATGGTGTTGACTGAGGCCGCGGGATTTCTTGTTGAAGCAAAGACAGGATGTGCAACTGCAATCACAGCAAATGAACTCACCCACTCTTCTCATGTTCCATGACTCATCATTCTCCCCTTAATTACCATATACATAGATACATCATACATAGATATACCCCCCAGAATACTTCAGTTTGCAGACCAGCTTTGGAGAAGACAACAGAGACAACTGCAGTTTCAGGCTGGGTTTTAGCAGAAACGAGTCCTGTCCCTTCTGGAGGTGTGAGGAAGATATTTAGGGTATAAACACTGCATATTTTGACAGATTTGTTCTCAGCCCTTCACGTTCACACTGCAGGGCTTTTTAGATGTGAGAAACCCAATGAACAGCTCGAGCATTGTTATTATTTTTTATTCCTGGAGACCAGATCAGTCAATGCGAGTTGATCCATGTTTCAGAGACAGGCGTGTCTATAGGCGTGTCTATAGCTCAAGTTGCTTGTCTGGTGTGTGATTACAGATGCATGACAGCAGTGTGAGATCTGATGCCGAGGACTCTGCCGGCCAATATAGCTTCTGTGTACGAATTACGTCACTGACGTCAGTCCGTCGATGCTGCCAGGACACTGTATCCCGTAGGTGCACGGGGATGTTGGTAGATTTTTGGCTCTGTGCTCTGGACATCCTTGCCGGGTTCACTCGAAGATGCCTGCGGATAATGCAACATAATGCAATTTAGAGATGGGGAGGAGAAAAGCTACTGATGCAGGATGACATTCAAAGCAGACAGATTATCCCCTCGGGAGAAAAGGGTTACATATTAAATCAAGAGCGATTTCTGTCCCTGTGAATGTTAAAGACCTTCGCTCCCTCCCTGGGCGTTTGCACTCACACGATACAGGAAAGGTGGGATGATGTACCGACAAATCCACTTCTTTGTTCTTGTCTTCGTCTGTCAGATGTGTGACGCTTCGCAATTCCAGAAATGTCAATTTCTTCAGATGACAGCCGGATGTCTTCAGCGCCCCTCCGCTGTGAGGCTGCAATTCTATAAAGCTCAGACTTTACAGTATTATAGTAGAAGTATTTCCTGTGCTGTTTTAGTCGCTCTCAGCGAGTTTTGTGATGAATCGTCCAATAGAAGCTACTTACCTTCACCTGTATAGAACTATTGATTCATTTAAATCTGATCGCCAGAGATAGTGAATACTTTGAAAAAAGATAATTAAATGTATTCGATTTTAATAACAGAAGGACCCTTCCTAAAAATAGTAGTAGCTGGTGTTCGCAGGACCATGGCAGGAGGCGGGACCAGGATCCATATGATACCATGATCCATGGAAACCTGTGAGTCTAGAAAGCCCAAATACTTTGTGGTGGGACAGGCTGTATTAGTGATGTGCTTTGGGATGCGAATTCTTCTAGAAGAAGAGAGAGGAACTCAGTGTGTCCTAGGAAGTCCCCCAGCAGTCTAGACCTATAGCAGCTTATCTAAGGGCTGGTCCAGGCTAGCCTGAGCCAGCCCCAACTATAAGCGTAATCAAAAAGGAGAATCCACCATAACACGCTCATTTTCCTCGTATTGTCTGTGTGAGTAATCCTGTATTTACCAGCGTTATATTGGCTGGCAGGATGTACCCTGTCTATCGCCCAAAGTTGGCTGGGATGGACTCCAGCCCCCCTGCGACCCTGTGTGCAGGATAAGCAGTTTGACGATGGATGGATGGATGGATATTGGCCCAGGTTGAGAAAACAGTCGGCTTTTTCACAGTTCTTGCTGGGACATGGTCTTTATATATGAAATGAATCCATTTGGTTCTTGTCCTTTCTCAGCCTGGGACGACATGTGGACAATTGTGAGCTGCTGTGTAGCCGACTACAGAACATTTTGGGGGTTGAGTTCTTCGGGCGTGTTGGGAGAGAGTCATGAAAGAGAGACTGCCACTTGGTCTCATGATGAACAGAAGTGTTTCCCCTACCATTTTTTGAGGGGGGAGCTCCCCCCATTCAGTTAGAACATGAATTAATTACCTTAAATCCTTGAACGTATACATATTGATGGCGTGAATTGATCTATGATTTTATAGAAAAATAGACGTTGCGCATAACATTCCGTATATTTGTGAAAACTAGTGTTGTACTGTTCTATATTTTACCAGCTTGTTCCACCAGCCAGTGGCTTATTGTATTGTGTGGATATTTGATTTGAATTTCACAGAGGACTTGAATTAAATGTTAAACTTCATGAATTCATGTTCTTTTCAGTGGTCCATGTTAGACATGTCATGGGGCCACAGGCACTAGGACTGAAATGAGCAGACTTCAGAGCTCTCGGGGGTCCAAGGAGAGCCGCTTTATCCAAGACGATGACTAAGCTCATTGCTGTCACTTCACACATGAACACTCACCTACAGTGGATTCATAATGGACTTCCCGTACCACAGAGACATGGTGCAGTGCTTTGTGGGATTGACCTGACATATAGTACATATCAACTGAAATGTGAACAACTCATGCACAAGACATGACACATGCGCCTCTTCTAAATCCCCAACGCGGTAAAGTGCAAGGTTGTAAATCAGCCACTCATGCATGCACTTGTCACATTCCATAAGCAAGAAATGTCTTAGGAGCTATGTGTGTGTGTGTGTGTGCGCTCTGTGGAAATGTGGTCCTTTGTAAAATGGCACACTTTTAAATGAGCGTTTTCATGCTCCTCCAGTCGTTGCCTGTCTGCATGCACGTCTTCGTTTGCAAAGGATCCCTTTCTCTGGAAGGCTGCACGACGAAGCCCGTTCACATTTCACTCACGACGTGTCCAGCATGGAATCCAATACTGAGTGAAGTTGTCACTGTCACTCACCGTGCTGCAGTCCCACAACGTCTTTCTCTGAGACGGAATTACAACACCACAGGTGCCGCCCACAGCTACAGTCCTTCAGTGAGGCTTTGAGAAGACTATTGCGGGTTGTCAGCCCAATAGAATTATCCTCTGGGGGCTGCAGGAAATGACAAATTTAGTATCAGGTGTCTTCTCAAGGTAACATTGCATGGTAACTAAGTATGGATGGGCTACAAGGGCTGTACCAAATTCTAAGGAGCAAGATTAGGATGCAAAATGAATCGCGGTTTGGCCGTCACACAATTAAATGAAAATGATGCACTGTGGTATCAATGTTCAAAATGTACATTCTGCCCATAAATACCGCAACCATCAGCTGAGCCAGACGCCATGAGGGCATCCGGATGTTTCTGCTTCTTCTTTGGGCAGCTGAAGCTTGATATTCGATCAGACATTTACATTGTACGCAGATGTATACATTAGGTTTGCAGACGAGTGGAGAAGCACAAAAGCAACCTAGTAATTATAATAATAGAAATAGCTTCAAACTCCCCGTCACATCTCTCTTGACTCCTACGGGTGAGGTTTGGTCCCATTGAGCGGGCCTCTCATCTGCTCTCCACATGGCCGGCGGCTTGCGGCTAACTAGACATGCCTTATTATGTTCTCTTGGGTTTGGTTTGGGAGATGGAAGATCTTTATGAAAGCATAGTAATGTGTATCTTTACAGCTTTTATTTTCCAATGTCAAACGGAGTTTATGTGTTTCCGAACGCATTTAGGACCCGTAAGCCAGAGACACCCGTCGCCAATTTTATCATCCTACTTTGCCCAAAGTAGCGGCAGGCGCTTCTCAAAGCTGCAGCCCGTCATGATGCCGGTTGGTAGGGGAGACCTTTGTCTCCTCTTTCTCTACCAAAACCATTGGGGGTTTCCCTGCTTTTCAACCGCCGGCAGGGCGATGCTCTCTGTGGCTGCTGGAAGAGACTCGGTCCCGCTACCAAAGAGGCCCACAGTCCGGCGGAACTGATAGTTGGCGATGGCGATGGTGGTGTTTTAGGTTAGTTGCGTCGCCCCTTGTCGTTCACGTTAATTTACTCTCCTCTCCGTTCAGCTTAAAGCCAAAATGTTGCCACACTGGAGAAAAGCGGCCATTGTCCATTTGGCTCGCCACGAAAAAAGAACACTTCATAACACAGTGGGTTAGATCTAAGTAAAGCAGGGGTCTCAAACTCGAGGCCCGCGGGCCAATTGCGGCCCTCGGGACGATATTTTGTGGCCCCGCCTTCATATGAAAGTGTAATGTTGTTAGTGCGGCCCGCGAGTTCTATATTGTAGCAACCTCGCTGTTAGCAGCCACTTACAACCTCCACCCCAGCGCCGATCGTTCCGTTCGCCGGTCGGGATCGTCAGTGTCATCCCCCGTCGGCCATAATGGTCTGGCCCGCGTTCGGTCGAGGTGGGCTGCATCTGGCCCGTACCTGACTTGAGTTTGAGACCCCTGAAGTAAAGTATCGGAAGTCATTTAATACATCTTTGTGGGAAAGAAAATATCAAAATGATATTCATATTCTGCTGATGTTTTTGCCAGCAGAGAAGGCCTTAGTCATTGCAGTATTGGTACAGTCTACTCATTCATGGTGGATTGCTGATTGTCAACTAGAAAGGTCTGTCATGCTCATCGTTATGCCTCATTCTTAAGCGTCGATCATCCGTGACCACTTTCATTCCCGCTTGTGAACAGTCTTTTGGAGGACGTGTCAGGCTGTGTGGGTTTTTTTAATGCCCTTTTATCTGGCTGCTCTGGGCAGACGGCCCTCGATTGCAAGTGTCCCTGTGGAGTGGAACGAAGTCTCTGTCAAGCTGTCTGGGTAAGTGACAGTCTAACGAAGCTGCTTTCCAACATGTTATGTTCTATAACAAGCTCAGAGTGGCTCACGGACGGCTTATCAACGGCTGCCTCGTGTCAACAGACGTGCTTGCTGATGCTGAGGAGCCGCTTCCTCCGAGCCGCTGACTGAGTTACCTCAAAGGGGTTTTCCTCCATGTCACCTTGCGTTTTGTCAAATTTATTTTACTGAATGAAAGCGCTGAGCCCAAAGCGAGAGGTTCACAGGTGCTGGTGTGGTCGCTCAGCATACAACACTGCACTGTTCTCTTCAAATGCTGTGACTACATTTCAATCAGAAGAGACTCCTTCCGAATTGACAATAGGGTTGTTATACCTGTATAACATTGAAATAGTGCCAAATCTTTGGCGATCCTGAACCAGGATAATCAAGGGAATCAGAATCCCATCTGGAGTCCAGACGCTGGTGGTGGTGAAGAAGGAAGCTGGCTGGAGGTGGGTGGAGGAGGGACGAATCCTGTTCAAGATGAAATGACATCTGACAACACCGGAGAGAACCCCTTTAAAAGTTTGACCCCTTTAAAACCTCACCGGGATCCCTGAGAAAAGCCTCCAGAAATTGCAGTACATCCAGAACAGCGCTGCTAGGATCCTGTTGAGGGTGCGCAAACATGAGCACATCACCCCCATCCTCAAATCACTCCACTGGCTTCCTGTCTCACTCAGGGTTGAGTACAAGGTCTCCCTCCTTACCCACCAGTGCGTCCATGGTGAAGCCCCCTACCTCAAGGAAGTCCTCACCCCACAGACCTCAACACGTACCCTCCGATCTGCCTCAGCACATCTTTTGAAACCTCCCAGGACAAAGCTCCGTACAATGGGAGATCGGGCTTTCTGCTCAGCTGCTCCCAGTCTGTGGAACCACCTGAGGACACCACAGACTGTGGATGCTTTTAAACGTGGCCTAAAAACACACCTTTTCAGGAGAGCTTTTGAGTGAACTCGTTGTACCTGTTTTATCATGTAGCACTTTGGGATTTTCTTAAATATAAAGTGCATTACAAATTAAATGTATTATTATCATTATTACATTACCCGTGGTGTAGGGGAGTCTTAAGCTCCTTCTTTGGGCAGAAGCTTGATTTAGATGGATTTAGCCTTGTTCGATGTGGATTTTGTCCAGGATAGCAAATGCAGGACTGAAGTGCACGGCTCGGGAGACGGACGTATTAAAAGGTACAGGTGGTTTATTCTCACACGTGGTCGCAGACAAGCGAGGTTCAGTACAAAAACATGATGGAATGCAAAAGTACAAAAAGGGTCAAGCCGAGACCAGAACGACAGAACCCAGGTTGTAGAATCATCCCTTGATGGTCGGTACCTTCGGGCTGATTCTACAACCTGGGTTCTGTTTTTCGTTGGTCAGTACAAAACCAACTGGCAACACTGAGCAGGCCACCTCAGTACACAAGGTAGATGTCTAGATGTTTGTCAGTTTAGATCAGAAAGATTTAAGAAAGTCATAAAACCTTTATTTTGGCCGGGTCAGCAGTGCTGTTTTCTTGGACAGGAAGTTGATGAAGAACAACCAATGCGAGAGATTTTATGAACTGACTTTACTGTTGGCTTATTCTCTGTTTCCTAGTATCTATTACTGGCAGAAGGAACCGGACAGAGATTTATCGATGTCACGCACTTTTAATACAACATGACAAACAGCAGGAGCAGTGGGAGCATCTGCTCGTCAATCCCCTCTGCAGGCGCGTTGACACTACTTTCACGACCCTTATTCTGCTGGAGCGATGCTGCATGGCACACACTGCAGGAACAATGGAACACCGGCTTTAACAGCGTCTCCATGTGTCTCACTCAGCGTTTCCTCCGGCTCCTTGAATCTGTCATGTTGGGTCTCAGTGATACGCAGCGCGCTGACCGGAGTCCTGCAGGCAGCAGGAAGATTTACCGCTGTGGCCCTCGGGCTAAATGGGCTCTGGCGCCAACGGTTCCTGGGGGAACAGGTTATCTTTGGAGGTCACAGGGAAACCAGCAGGCTGGCGGAGCCGCCGCTGATCCCACAGCAGCTTTGTGAGATTCCACATTTATGTAAATGTAGATTATGCGGGATACAATTCAGGATGTATACAAACACTAAACACTTGATTACATATTCAACACACGGATTGACGGATTAATTGGAATTATTTTCTACACAGGCATGTTTTGGAGCAGCTGGTGCATGAAATAGTATTGCAGTAATAGCAAAATAAAGATTTTTCCGAATCCCAAAGTAAATACATAAGGTTGCCAAATTTGTAAGAAGTTTGAATTTATTCATAATAACTTGAGTACAGGAAGCAGCTGATCTCATCCCACTGCAGCGCTTCAGAGAGATGGGCTGAAAGGTGGAGAGCTCCACGTGGGCAAATGTAGAAGGTGTTTTTGCAGACAGACACTTGCCTTTTGCTTCAGGGATATTATCTACGATGTGACAAACTTCCATCTGAGGCCTGCAGCAGCTTGCCGTTGCCCAAAGGCTCCCCAGCAAACGCTCCCTCCCTTCAAATCCTTCCAGTCTCTTTGCACAGCCTGGTTTCAAAGAGGCGTTGGAATATTGGGTGCGCTTGGCTTCCCCGGATATGCTCAGCACCCATCTTTCAATGTACCGCAGACAGAATACCTTCATGGTTGCTTGGGCCTGTCTATCTCAAGAGGGTGAGGATTATGAGAGAGTGGAGGACAGAGTGATGATGCCCATCATATTTTCAAAATGAGTTTAGTAGAGGGACTCCTCTCCGAACAGCCTTTGCTCTATTCAATTTGCATTTCTATTAACAATTATTTACTATAATTCAGTTGATATGTATCAGAATAAAACCACCAAATGCTGAAGAATACTTCTAGAAGGTCAAATTGTTGCCTCTGATTGTACAAAATTCTTATTTATATAAAAAAGATATTTATTATATTTTTCATATATATTATATTCCACCTGTGTGGAGTGGTGTTATCACTGTATTCATTCAGCAGGATTTATTCAAAAGCGTTGTTATCCAATTTAAGAGCATGAATTTTTGGTTTCAAGGCTTTTATAACAACGTATGTAATAAAATGAGAGTAATAAAAATTATATATATGTGTTTATATGTGTAAATATATGTGTTTATATATATTTATAAATATGTGTATAAATATATGTGTATACAGTATATATATTTAAATATATATATATATGTGTATATATATATATGTGTGTATATATATATATATATATATATATATATATATATATATATATATAGATATTGCAGTGGTTACCATCTCGGTTTGAGCTAGCAGTAGAAAGATAATTACTTTTTTTTTTCTAAATAAAGTTTTGTGGGGCAGAAGTGGTTGAGCCTCCTTCTGCCATTCAGGGTCATGATGTTTACTTGAAAATGGGTCTGTTGCACAATGAAATCCAAGAGCAAAGGGAGAGAGAGCAGACTTGCCGAGCGCAGCCAGAGCACCGGAAAATCAATACACCCCAAGGAGTGTTTGAGCAGAATAGAGGAAAATGGCCTCCTTTGAATGGGTTGGAGGAATGCACTGCTTTTCTAAAAGTTTGAAGAAATCTCTCAATAAAAAGTGGATTATTGGGAGTTTAATAGATGAGAAGACAACATTTTGGTGTGTGACAAACCACTTGGAGCCGGCTTTGGTGGAATGCAGATAAATGGCCCCCGGTGGCCGGCAAAAAGACACTGAATTGACCAAAATGTGTTCTGAAAGCGGCCGGCTCTGTTGTCTATTGGTTCAAGAGGAACTCGTGATCTGGCTACTTGTGAAACGCGTCGTCTCTGAACTTAAGGTGCATGTAAACCACAAGCAGCGCACGCAGAAAACAAAGTCCCCAGAAGGCGCCGGGGATGAGTGTCCGGCTCCTGGGTTCCTGGATCGGTTCAGGACCAATCTGCTGGAAGGATGATGGTGACACAATGCACATATAGATTAGTAGCCTACTACATAATCCAAAATGTATACTATTACTACACTACAAAGTTCACTATTGTTGACAAAAACTATTCAACCTTTAAAATACAATAATCCAAGGTCAGTTTTTGCATCGATTCCTAAATTATTCTGGGAATTTAAACAACCATACTTGATTTCCAAAAGTGCAAATAACAATAATAACAATAGTATTTTTAATAACGCGTTACGGACGTAGCTCTGGCCCCATGAGTCCTGGATGCAGTGCTTTTACACTGTGGATTCAGGCTGGTAGTCGCCTGATGCACAGCTAACATTAGCTCTGCAGCGCTCCACTCCGTTTTTGTGGAGAAGATGCGGGGGGCCGCTCTTGGTGATTGTCAGTGGAATCCCTTTGGACTGTTGAAAGGTGCATACAGCTGGGTTCATAAACCACATACAGCGGCACATATTGCAATGACGGGCGGCGCTCCCCACCCACATAAACAGATGCTCACCAGCATATGCGGCGGCCACCTGTTGGCTTACTTATGTTATGTAATGTTATGGTGTATGATTCTCTAATCAGCGTAGAGGCCCGTTTACCAATGACTTTAGGGGATTGAGTGTAGTGGACCTGAAATGAGGCTATTGTTGCTTCAGCAACAGTCTTCTGAGTAGCTGCCAGTCACCTAAAGGGACACAATGCAATCTCTCTGCACACACGGCTTTGGAACTCTTAGAGGTACGAGGCGCGGCATCGGGTGGCAAATGGAATCTGAGGTAAAGTGAATTTTAAAAGGTGAATAGCACACAATAAGTCGATCAGCTAAACGATGTAGTATGACACAAGCATGGAAACGTATATATCCCAAAAATGAGAGGGAGAGGGAGAGAGGATGAACTGATTGAGAGAAACCGGGCATAAGGGAAGGTGTGTGTCGAGGACAGGTAGAACACAATGTGTGTGTGTGTGTGTGTGTGTGTGTGTGTGTGTGTGTGCGTTTGCAGCATGATAGGAAAGGCGATAAGAAGCAAAAAGGAGAATGGAGAAATGGAAAGATGGAGACAGTGGGAGAAAGAGTTTCAATCTGTCCTTGGAGAATTCTCTTTCTTGTTGAAGCTCTGGGCTCGGCGATAATCAGGTATTGCAATACTACTTCCCCAAGGATCCCAAGAGCAGATTACTGAGCAATACCCCCCTCCCCCTTTTCTCTCTCTCGCTCCCTCTCTGAATCCAAGTAAACACCTTTGTTTTTTCTCCTTTTATCTATATTAATGTCTTCAAATCCTTGGGGAGTATGCAAAACAGGTCGGCGTGCGTGTGCGTGTTTGTGCGATGGCTCATCAGAAAAGTAAAGGTAAACCTGCAGCAGCGTTTGTGTACCTGGGTGTGTGTTTGAGGCATCAAGCGCAGGAAAGCCCTTGTGCTGATGGTCCCGTCTGTCTGCGGGTGGGTGATCCACTGACAGACGGGTTAGGGTTAGGGTTAGAGTCAGTAGAGGCTTTGTGAACACAGAGCTGAGGTCCTCAAACCGAACCGTCGCATATGTCCCTGAGTCGAGGCGATGCAGATGTGACGCAGTCCCATGTGGACTGCATCATTCACCGGCCTGTTTGCTGGTAGGCAAACTGCAGGGGCTCCAGCGGGGTCGCTGGGAGGATCTACAGGGGGGGTCCAAACCAGCCCCTCAAAGGATGTTATAACCACAGACGTCAGGGCGACTGGCCTGTTAATACTTGCAGGCCTCTCCAAAACTTAAAGGCATAACCTTACTTTCTTTGCACTGTTGATTGTCCATTGTATTCTGCTCCTGTCCTGTTGTGGTGCGTACCAACCTCACAGTGATGGACGCACAGAGAGCAGGGTAATTGCCATGTAGAACTGGTAAATTACTAACTCCTGATGCATGGACACCCTCAGCTGGGCTCTCCACTTAAATGAAAGGGGTCCAGCGCGGGTCCAGTGATGTTCTTCAGGTGGGTCAAGTCCACCACAACAAGCTTTGCAGGTAGGGCAGGGCCGCCAACTCTTCAAATCGAGTTTAGAGTCAATTTGGGGATGTGTGACGTTATAATGCAATGACTCAAAGGGCCTTTCGCCTGCTTCCAACGGACTGTGCGGTAGAGCGGCCGCCCATCGCACAAAGATTAAAACAAGCGGCCTGGAGGAAGTGAGTTGAATGAGCGGTAATCACAGACAGATGGAAGCAGGAGGCATGGGGGCAGAGAGGCACCCAGGGAGACAGTAATAATACACCCAACTAATATATCTTTCTTAATAAGTATCTTTTGTCATGGGCAGAGTTATGTACTTGATATGAAATATCTATGAAATTGAATTGCCATTTACGCCGACATTCATGTAGGTAGTCAATAAACCTTTTACCGTTACATCAATAAGGAGTGCTGGTGGCTCTAAAACGTGTTGCTAAAATAAACACACAGCAATAAAAGGAGTAAAAATGTCTTAATGACAAATAATTTGCCATTCAAGGAATATAGTTTTTCAGCAACATTTAGTTGAACTAACGCCTAGTAAAACACATGCATGATCAAATTTGTGTAGTTTTGTGTTTAAAATAACATTAACAATTAAACAACAGTGTCTAAAATACATGTTTTCTAAAGTGATTACTCATTACTTTTAGGATTTAGTCTTTAGATGGAAAACAAACATTCGTTAAAAACAACATTGTAACAACAAAATGTTGTCAAAATGTAAAAATGTTATTTTACGTTAATTTCTATCTATTGCAGTATAACGCATTGGCTATTAGCCATTAGCTAGACTATTAGCTGTTGTCACTTGTCAGCAGTATTATTTTTGTTTTAGTGCATCCCGCTAAAAATTGCAAAAAATCGCAAAGCAATGGACAACATAGTAAGAGAAAATGAGCATAATAGGCTAAAAATGAAATCATGTAGTCTTTATTTGTTGTTCCTTCAAATTGAACAAGGTAGTTACAAAAGGTCTGTAATACCAATAATTCTGACAGACACAGGCTTCAAACATAAAGACATAAAACTGTAATTTTTGTGAAGAATCAACAACAAGTGGGACACTCTGGAACAAAATGCTCCTGGATATTTCAAACTTTTTTAACAAATCCTGTCATGGCTTTCATTCATTCAGTGATGGACAAAAAGCAGCTCACTAAGCTTAATACTTTGCTTGTCAGTCCTTTTGAATTACTGTTCTTCTCAACATGGTCGGTTATCAATCTGTTCTTATCAGTTTGGCAGCCTGAGAGACAAAACCTGTTTTAAAAATTCCTCCTTGCAAAAATCTTGAACTCAGTGAGGTTGGAGTGAGAGCGTTTGTGAACAGCAGTTTTCAGTTCTGATGACGATTCTCAATTGATTCAGGTCTGGACTTTGACTTGGCCATTCTAACACCTGGATATGTTTATTTGTGAACCATTCCATTGAAACCAATGTTAACTTGTAAGAATAGGATACTAATCCTAACCCCCTCAAAAAATCCAACATGGCGGAGAGACGTTCACTCAGGAATCCGACATGGTCCGCCATGTTGTTGTTCACTCAAGGGGCGTGGTTAACCACCGCCAGTTCCTATGTATTGTTACCAATTTCTACGTTCAAGATTTTCGTGTACATTTTTACGAGCAGGTTTTGGAGATCACGTTGCCTCGGGGGACATTCCCTCAATGGGGCAGCTTGGAAAGGCCTGGTTGATGGTGGCTTGCAGGTCCTGTGGTCATGTCCCCAGTCTGCAGTGTGTCTCTGCTACTGGGTTTGATCTTTCAAATATATGACAATGCTTCACACCGTTCGAAGGTCGTTCCGCTTCACTGTATCAAAGTAAACCTTCCACCATTACTGTCCACACACTGCGCCAAGACCTAAATGACTTAAACTTAAATGTTTAGCCTTGTATCTCTTTGTTTTATAGGGGTGTTTTTAGCCTGTTTTTTTCTGGTGCCTTATTTACTAACCAGTTACGTATCAACTGATATTTATTTGCTGATAGTTTTATATGAGCTCATTCACAGAAATCAAGGCTATTAAATAGTCAATAATCTAAGAAAACCAACAAACAAAAATGCTTTATGAAGCACTGCATTCTATCTTACTCCAAATGAACTCATATTGACATATCTAAATAATATCAATTAAGGGGCATATTCTGATTTTTCTATGTATGATAATCATCCAAAAGCTACTTTAAAGCAATACAAATAGTAATATCTGACTTCATGGAAGCTATACCCTTGCTACTTATAGAGACTATAGCTTAGAATCCTTAGTCATATGTCTTTGTTTTTGGGGCTGTACTAATAATAAACCTTTTATTACAACCAATTATTAAGGTTTCCAATTACGCTTTCATATTTTATGGCGCCATCGCAAGAACGGAAAATAATAGACCGCCTCTATTTGTTTCTGAAAGTTGTCCATAATAATATTATTATTATGTCAGTATTGGAGCTTTAAAGTGCTGAAGGGTTTGTTACGGGCCGACTCTGGGACCATTGTTGGAGCCGTCCATCCACCCTGACCTCCTCCCTACGTGCTCCTAACAGCGCTACAAATGGGAGTCAGTAACAGCACATACTCATTTTTAAACTGCGCACCAGAATATCGGTGTGTCCTTGGGCACCTCAAATCCATCCAATAGCTACTAGATGGTGTGTGAATGTATGAATGTTAGCTACTGATGGGACGGTGGCACTGAGTAGCTCCTGTCAGCACTGAATGGGTGAATGATGACACGTAGTGTTAAAGAGCTTTGAGGAGGGAGAAAACTAGAAAGGAGAACGGCCCATTTACCATCTTACACTTTTTTCTCATGGTTTTACCGTTTAATCAGCTGGGTGTATGTAGGCATCTGATTGTACAAAATAAGGGCGAGGAGGGTTTCGTAACTGGGAGGAATATTAGTTCCCAACATGATCTGGTGTATTGATTCCTCAGGAGGAGATGAATTAAAACAGCTCAGAGGTTTGATTAAATCACGAGCTAAAATACAAATAACCTCCGGTTGCTTAGTCATGTGCCTGCTGATGACCTCATGCAATTCCTGTAGTGCATTTCGATTTGAATGAGGAATGTAACCAGCAGCAACAAAACATCTTATATTCAAAATCTGGGAAACATTGTTGATTGACTTTGACAATGTTTGCACACACAGCATAGCGCATATCCCGCCAGTTTTATTATTTGTAATTCATAAGTCAGTAGTTGTACGCATTGCATACATAGATTTAGGTAAATAGCTTTGTATATATCAAAATGTAAGAATTACCATTAGAATACAGACCTGCATCACAGACAAAGAATACGAACGTTCACAGATGCGTTATAAACTCATATATTTACATATTAATGAAAATATACATCTGACTAGTGCTGCAACAACGAATCGATGAAATGAAATTCGATTATTAAAAGCATTGCCAATGAATTTCATTATCAATTCATTGTGTCGCGCGATTATTACGTCACTCAATGAGTTGCGGAGATGCGCTCGGAACAAAAATAAAAACAAAAACGTCCCGTTTTGACGCGAGGAACGTAATGAGCCTCCTGTTTACTCGTCATCAAGCTAGCGTTAGCTCGCTAATAACAGCAGTTAGCAAGACTAAGACACGTTTTTATTTACTCGCCTCTTTTAGACCATTCATTTTTCAATCTGTTGTCTTGTATATATTTTGTGCTTTGTCCCATATCGGTTATTGTTGACAAATATATTGATGTGTGTTGTACTTATTAATGCTGTCATATACGTTGGTCCAGTGCGCTCCATCCAGTTAATATTATGCCTGTAAAGGGAGACACACGGTGATCCATTTAATCAACTAAGAAGCCTCTAATACATTTATTTACAAATGCCATTTTAAATTCATCTCCTAGCACTTGTTTTTCAGCTGTAAACATTTACTTGCACTAAAATGATGGTAATAATTGAATGAATAAGCTTCAAGTGAACATGGGGTGTTTGTGAGTGTAGTCTAGAGAACAAGTTCTGACGTTAAAACAAATCCTGTTAAATTTTCTGATTTGTATTTTTCTTTTTTATGAATTAATATGTTCAAGGAGCAACCTGTACTTTCTGGAGTATTTTTGCAATGTGAATTTGCAGTTCTGTTTTAGAATAAAGGGTTGGAAATTAAAGCTGTTAAATGCTGTTTTCTTAACAGATTAATCGATGAAATAATCGACCGATTAATCGATTATCAAAATAATCGTTAGTTGCAGCCCTACTCACATCCATTCTATTCTTGTTTTTAATTGTACTTTTACTTTTACTGGATACATGAATATATCCAGTTGTTGCTGGACTCTTTACTTTCTTTGTGTAACATATAACAAAGGTATATAGATCTAGCTGTGAATGGTCACCTTTCTTTGCGTGACCAAGTGTCCCATGTTGAAGTAGCACAGAACACACGTGTTGTCTGTAGTTTGACTTGTTGTAGGTCATCACAGCAAAAGTTCTTTTTAAATAAATATACAATGTTATTATTAACAAACTAAAGAAAGGGCTTAAAGCACCAAGCCAGTAATCCTGCGACCGCTTGGCACTGCCGTTACATTGTTTGTCACATGTTTGCTACCTTTGTAATGCATTTATGTATTTTACGATATTGCACAGTATTGTGCTGTACAGGCCACTAATTTGTAACGACCTGCCCAGGAACTACGGACAAGAACTAGCTCTAGCTAACTGGCACATTTACTCTGAGGTGACTGAAATGTTGCTTACTCATGGATAAATAGATATGGATAAGAATACCTGCCAACTGGAATGGCATGTGAGAATGAACTGCAGCCCCTAAATTCAGTCTGTGAATAGGGCTTGATGTTCAAACTGCTCTACAGCTCGAGTTAAATGAAACGGACAGCAGCTGTGTGTCTTAATTGAGTGAGCAATATCAAAAGCAGCCCACTTCAAACTGTAAGCATACGCCTCTGTGCTCCTAAGACTTCTCCTCCCAAACACCTTGTGCATGACTTCCTGCAGCAGCATTCACTTTGCATCACGAAACACCCTTTGCATAAAGTGTGGAATGGTCTGTAGGAGAGGTGCTGGTACATAATGACGCCGGTGGATCGCCTCGCTTAGTGAGTAACACACACACACACACCAGTTGAGCAGGCGGTCCTTCACCGTGGCTCAGAACACATTTGTGTACACAGTTCTGATTAAAAGGTCCGGTGAGCACATCTTAATTAGTCTTTAATAAGTCTTGGGTACTTAGAGCTGTCCACTTGTGACCCAAGGTGCATATTAAGGCCAGGTTTGAACAGGGCCCATGTGACATTGACTCATGACTTCTTGGTGGACTACCAGGGGAACACAGAGCCCTAATCAGGCTTCTCGTCCAGGAGCAGGAAGTGAAAGAGTACATTTGGGTTCCAAATCAACAGCAACTGTCCTCACAACACTAACATCCTTTTCAGGAAGGGACAGAACGGACGGGTATTCGAGGAGCTATGATGATTCCGTTTGTGAGTAGGGGAAACACTGGTATGTATACTCGACTCAACCGTGGCTGCTTGTACATCACTAGAGGCATGTGATGTCTCTTTGACTACGGGAGTCAGAACAATGTGAACTTTCAGTGACTACACGGGACGTGGTCCAACTACACAAATGGATTTTCAATAATCTTCTTAGAGATTAAGGAAATGTTCTGTTATCCCTTACAGCTGACTGGTTTTGCTCACAGAAAGTGGTAAACAGATAACGGGGTTCCAGCAGCGAGGGGGGGCTTTAGGTTGAGACGTCATGGAGACAGTACGATAGCGGCAGCGCTTTTCTTCCTGCTAGAGGAATTAAGATACTCCTTGTTGCGTCTTAAAGTCTGGGGACTTTAAAAAGACTCGAAGCACCAGTCTCCACACTTGATGTATAACAACCGTAAGCCGATGCAACAACGGGCAGGTCGCCCCAAACGCATCACAGCAAAACAACCCACTTCTGATTGAGCTCTAACCGCCATCATTATCTTTGGTAAGAGGACTGTGTTCCGGTGCGTTGTCTTGGATTGTTTCCTCTCAGGGGAGTTGCATGTACAAAGAAACAGCTCAATGATTTTCGATCGGTAAATGCAGAGGCGCAACTTTTTTCATCACTTAGTCGGTGTGTCTTCCTTACACCCTCCACAAAGAATAAAGGGGAAACTTGTATGCCTGAGGGACTAAATCTGTTCAAAAAAATAATGATTTTCTGCCGTTTTATGCGTCCTATGAGAAGTGAGATTAACTGCTGTGAGAAAGGACTGTGAAGGTATTCTATCACGAATGAATGTTAATCTGATTCAACGTGGTGGATCGTCCACCCATCTGTGCGGTCCAGATTACCATAATCTTAATCCCTCTGCAGATGAGGCCATCACACACGTACTCCCGGTCTGGACGTTGATATGTGGCACACCACACATGTTGAAGTTGTGAGAAATGTCCCTCACAAAGTGGTTCTGAGGTCATGAGAGAGGAGGAGTGAGGCCCTTTGAAAGCCTCAGGACAGATGGGGAGACGTAACGCAGCAGAATACTAAAGACCTCTTTAAACCGGCTTGTAACACTCATCACATACCATGACCTCCACATTTATCACGTGGTCAATCAGTTTAATCCATTCGGGATACTGTATCAACCTCATCAAACCTTCAAAGGGAATATTTGATCCTCAACAATCTTCAATCATGATGATGAGTCTGGTGGGAATGAGTCCCATCAGCCTGTGCTTCTGTGTGGAATGGACAAAACTCACATTGAAATCTGAGTCAAAACGTATAAACCATCATGACCCTTATGTCTAGCTTAGCATTTCCCAATTTGACTTCAGATGTGTGCTAGCTTTGCTATGCTCTTGCTGCCGCTTTGACTAAAGCTCCTCCTCCAGATTTAGTGACATCTAGTGGTTGGGTTGCAGATTGCAAACGACGAAAAACTCCTCCGCTCACCCCTCGACCTACGGTTGCCGTCAGGCTGAGATAGGTATCTTTACCATTTTATTCCTACAAGAATAAACTTATCAAAACAAAATATTGCTTCTACAGCGGCGGCGGTAAGAACATACAAAGAAAGGCTTCGGCTGATCACACGTGCTGCGCCTGTCTACGTGTAGAAGTGGTGAGACTGGAGAAAGCCTTTCATTGGCATGTTCAGGCTGGTTAAACAGATGCATTGATATTGTATTGACCTGTTACTCCGTGAGTGACTTCACATCATCCGTCTTCTCCGACTCCAGGCAGCCTGTCTGCTGGTGGACGCATCACGTGGATGAGCACGTGTCAATGTGTGTGTGCAGTTGGAGGAGCTCGTCTCGATATCGCACATCACACAAATGACACCCAAAGCATTCAATAATAGCACCAGTAATTCTGGGGTGTTAAATGAAGATGCCCTCTGCTACTCATGCTACATGTTATCTGGCTTTTGGGTCTCTAATTTACTGAGTTGTGTCCCTCTTAATGATGTACGTGCCGTGCAGACAGACAACACCTCAAGCCTCATGATTGGATCCCAAAGTAGACCTGTTGGAATAGCACTGAAGTTGCCTCACAGGTGAACATGTGTTCTCCAGGCTTTCAGAGGGAGCTGAGAGGAAAGAAGAGCGTGTCCGGCGCTTAGAAACCACTCGGCAAACCAAAGCGCCCCGAGGTTGTGTTGGGGGATGAAATGTCAAGTTTCATTCACGCAGAATGTGAGTGATGGTCCACGCTGCCCTTCTGTAGATAAAGTCACGAAGCAAATATACTGTTCTAATGATCCATTGCTAAAGCAACACTAGATTACCGTGGTTCTGCACAGTGAACACACACACACACACAAGAACGCACAGCTGTACAAACTCACACACAGACATCCTCATAGACAAATAACACACACTGCAATCGCGTCATGAATGTTGAACGTGTAGTCAGCATGAATAACCCTTCTCCCAAACAAGCGATGCAAAGTACAGCTCCACAACTGCTGTGCAGCGCAGAGCTCCAGCAGCATCGCGCGTGGCTGCTGGTGCCCAGCATGCCTGTTTTTAAACACAGGAGGAGATATTCATGCCTCCCATGAATGTGATCTGTGTGAGCATCTGCCATCCGTGTCGAGATGTTTAAGAAATGTTGGATGGGATATTGGCAGATGAATCCACACCGTGGTCTACGTGTAGTCGTGGAGAATGTCTGGCTGGATATTGTGATGTGTTACCTGGTGTCACTCTGAGGGGGAAAAGGGAAAAGTGGAATCAGAAACCAAGCTGGCAAGCTGCTGCACTGGCCCTGCATGATGCATGCACTGATGCAGATTATGTAGCATTAACATAGAACGTGGCCCAGATGTTACTTGACCCCCAGCATGCATCTTTAGGCAGACCCTTGAGAGTATAAATTTGTGATATGAACCAGTATCAGTTAATAAATCCCAGCCATGTTACATAATCATGCTTTTACAAACCAATGAAATGATTCAAAGTTAAAAAAAACGCCTCAACTGAGTTAATGAAAGCCGTTGGTAACTTTACCCTGACATTTTTCACTCCGACCACTAACTTGTGTTGGTAAATGTCCCGACATAATGACATGACGACTTCCAGCTGATCGCCAGCATTCAGTGCTGCTTCTTTATTTTAAAAGCCTCAGTTCATTTAGGTTGTATTTATTCAATCGCACAAAACAAAGCTGCTCTTTCCATCTACGCGTCTTAATTCCCGTCCCTCCAGCCACCTCCGGGGGTTGTGTGTCGCCATCTGGCTGAGCCAGGTTGTTCTCTGCTGGGCCTGCGCTTCCATCAGGGCCCCCTCTCTGGAGAAGGGGCAAAAGAGGTTAATTAGTCATAATAGTTGCCTCCAGTACCGAAGAGAAGTATTAGTCGCTGTGCACGGCAAAAGAAAACGCGCGGGTGACGCTTGGGAAATGCGTCAAGAGGGACGAGCTCATGTAATTGGGAGAGAATCCAGGGTGATTTTTCAAAATAAAACGCTTTTCTTTTATATTTGGCAACGTTTTTTTTTATCTCCAAAAAGGTAGGTGAGACGGGGGAGAGGATGTGAAACGGGAGATGGACAGGAATAGAAGCTTCGTGTTGACGCTGACTTCGCAGCACGAGGAGGCAAGAACGGAGAAGCGACGGGGTTACTAAAGCTGAGCTTGTCATGAAGACATTACAGCTGATTGACAGAATGAGAGCTTGTTGCAGGGTGCCATGTCACTGGAGGCGAGTACTCACACACAGCTTATCTTTTTATTGTCTGCGTGTGTGTGTGCAGGGCTCTACGCTAATGTTTTCCCCAAGGAGTACATTAGGAGAGGATTTAATGAACAAATTGCATGCATATACTGCGGCTAAATGCAAAGGATATCTGTGGTCCAGCTGCTTTTATAGGCCTATATGTTCTCCCTCTGCCGGCTCCAGTGGATGTTGAAGTTGTGGAGTTATCTGTGTTGTTCTCTGTAGCTCTAAACCTCTTTCACGTTAGCTGAATCTCCCAAACCCCCCTCACCTGATTGCTCTTTCTCTTATTCTCCTTTTTGCTTCAAATACAATTTGATGTTCTTCATTTTGAGGTCTGCAATGTAAACTTCACTTGGCTCACTTCAAATCCAGCAGTTCCTGCTCATTCCCACACCGTTTAAGTGATTGGCCCATTGCAGAGCCATAGAAAAAGAGAGTTGCGACACTTTTTTATATGGCTCTGCAATGGGCCGGAGTGGGGCCACTTTTCAAAAGGTGGAATTTCAGGCCCAAGACCAGGCCACTTTTTCCATGGTAGTGGAGGTTGGATAAATGAAGCAACAGTTCAACAAATGATCCATTCACCCATCGTCAAACCGCTTATCCTGCACACAGGGCCGCCGCGGGGGGGCTGGAGTCTATCAGCCAACTTCAGTCAAGAGACAGGGTGCACCCTGGACTCCCCTGCGAAAGTAAAAAACTAATATATTTGACTTTGACCGTGAAATTTGAAGATTCTATAGCTAAACTAAAACATTTCACTTAGCATTTCTCTTAGCTATGTCTAACCTGCTTGCACATAATCTGTCGACAATTTTTCAATGAATTAGCCTAATCTGCAGCAATATGCGTGAGGATAATTACTCATTTTATTAGGCCTATTTAGATGGGACCGGGAAGGCTGGCTTGTGTACCTGCATTATTAATAGCGTTTGTCCCTGTCTTAATGCGATGTTGTGCGAACCAAAACAACGTTTAAAAAAGTGAATTGATCTTCTTCAGTCTTACTTTGTACTGTGGGAGTGGGAGCACTCAATGGTCTCTTCAAATATCGCCTGATATCCATTGCTAATTACCGGCGGTAATCCATTCTGTAGTATCTTGGATACTTCCGGTTCAAATGTCTGTCATGTTGTGATGAGGTCATCAAGGTGCAGAAGTAAATATGCGCTAATAAAGATGGACGACATACAGCGCCGACTAAAAGAAACTCACTGGGACGTGTCGTACTTAGACAATTAAATGTCAGTGCACGCACACGAATATTACACATTCCGTATTCCGTAGACAGGCAGGCTAATCCACAACGTGTATGTGGTTACACACCTCCTGGATTGGTGTCGCTGCTGCAGCCGCAAGGCACTGATTGGATGGTCACAGACCACAATACAGCGCAGATGAACATGATTCAGATTACGGCGTTTATATGTTCAACAATAGGAAACGTAGTCTTAGCTGTTATAAAATTACACCAAGTTTATTTCGGATTATTCCAACGGAAGAATACAGGGCGCAGGGAACTTTGAGGTGCGTACACGCCACTTAGAGGTGCGTAAACGCTATTTCCAAAATTCCAGAGGTGCGTAAACGGCGTTTACGTGCGTTTACCCTCCAATACAGCCCTGATCGCAGTCCGCTACTACGTTGTGTAATAAGGACACTTGTTTTAGAGCAGGGGTCTCAAACTCAAGTCAGGTACGGGCCAGATGCAGCCCACCTCGACCGAACGCGGGCCAGACCATTATGGCCGACGGGCGGGGATGACACTGACGGTCCGACCGGCGAACGGAACGGTCGGCGCTGGGGTGGAGGTTGTAAGTGGCTGCTAACAGCGAGGTTGCTACAATATGGAACTCGCGGGCCGCACTAACATTACACTTTCATATGAAGGCGGGGGCCACAAAATATCGTCCCGAGGGCCGCAATTGGCCCGGGGGCCGCGAGTTTGAGACCCCTGTTTTAGAGTTTCTAAAATGTTACGTTTCTATGCAAACGCTTGTGAAGCTAACATTAGCAGAGCCTGTTATCTAAGTGCAAGCTGTGGATGGACCTGACCCGACGCCTCCGGTGCCGTCCACGTCCCTCCCACTTTCATTTGGTGATCCGGGGGGAGATTGGGAACCACTGATCAGATCAACGCTGCTCACAGTTCTTTTTTTAACTCAGGGCATCGTTAAATATTTCATGACAACAAAAAACCTATAAACTTAGTGTGAGACGCAGCAGTAGGAAGATGTCTGCCAAGTGATGCGGATAAACTGTCCCGATGGACAGATGAGTTAACCTCCTCCGACAGCGTGCTGCCGGGGCAACGCTTTCTTCTCCGAAGGAAAGTCACAGCAGGCACACATCAGTACAGCTGGATCAAGCTTTTAAGAGTCCCTTTGTGATGTGGATGCCAGTTTGTAAAAGCGGAGAGTTAATGTCAAACTGTGGAAAGCCTTTTTAGGGTTTGCTAACGTCACTCAGCGTCCTCCGATGAGGGTGAATAAGATCCCTTTATTTGTGTTGCTTGGAAACCAAATATAGTTCAGGTGTGCCACTTTGTCCTCACTGCCATCACTTAATCTGTGGGTGTAAGGGACACGGAGGGATCAATGTAGCCATGTCCATTGGAGCTGATACAATAGGAGGCTTTTAAATAAAGGAAAAAAACTGCTTACACATACATTATATATATATATATATATATATATATATATATATATATATACACACACACACACACACTTACACACACATATATACACACATACATACACACACACACACATACATATATACATACACACACACACACACACACACATATATACATACACATACATACACACACATATATATACATACACATACATACATACATACATACACACACACATACACATACATACATACACACACACATACATATATATATACACACATACATACATACACACACACACATACATATATACACATATATACATACATACATACATACATATATATACACACACACATACACATATACACATATATATACACACATACATACATACACATATATACACACATACATACATACACATATATACACACATACATACATACACATATATACACACATACATACATACATACACACACACACACACACATACATATATACACATACATACACACACACATATACATTCATATATATATACACATACATTCATTCATATATATATATATACATACATACATACATTCATACAGTACATATATACATACATACATACATATATATATATATACGTACATACATTCATACAGTACATATATACGTACATACATTCATACAGTACATATATACATACATTCATACAGTACATATATACGTACATACATACAGTACATATATATATATACATACAGTACATACAATATTTAGAATACAAATCTTTGTGCAAATAAGTATATATTTAGTATATTCATTGTATACACTATGCATAATATCCAATAGCAGATATGTATTATTTATTGAGATATCATTATTATTTATTGAGATATCATTATTATTTAAGAGAAAAATGTGAGGATTTGTTCCTCATGTATGACAACCTGCAGCACGCTCTCACCAGTGTCCGCTCATGTAGATGAGAGGACCTTTTAGCGGTGACGGATTGGATGAGAGCTGGAGGCTTTATAGGTCAGTGGGATTATATCGGCACTCTGTTCTTTCCTCACTGCTTCGTCCTCCTCACTGCCTGCTTTAGCTGTCCACTCATTCCCTCATCCCTGATTCAGTTATGCCGCTCTCCTCCTGCACGTGTCTCCAGCCTGAGATCCTCCCCCTCTCAGCCTCCTTCCAGTCTTTGGTTTGCTGCCACCAGTAGGTCATGGCTGACAGATGGCTGGAGAGCGAGGGCCGAGGCTTTAGGACACTGGGCAGGATCTGGCAGGACAGGACCCACATGTTATCAGGACTCAAGGCCGTGTCTCATTTTTAACCTTTATTTTAGAGAGAACCCTCTATGTATACTTGTCACGTGTCATCAGAGAAATGTTCTTTAACTGTCTTTAGCAATCTGACAAGTGCCTGCTGGGGAAACAGAGCCTAATTCAATGAATGACAGCTCATTCTAAGCAGCAAATTGTTGCTGTGATGCAGCCTCTGTTATTAGTGCTCCCAAAAATGAATCCTGTTTCTGCAAGAACCAAATTCACAAATGAGAAGTTTTTCTCAGTTTTCTGGTCTAATTGACGGTAACATCTGTAACCCACATAAACATCCTCAGTCCCCCCAATACCCTTCGGAGTCGGTAATCGGTAAATGTTGCTTCTGTATGAATCTCCACAGAGTCCAAAAACCTGCAATGCTGCTGAAACGGCAGAAGATGGCCAAACCGGCATTTTCGGCCGTCGCATAGGATTTGGACAGGGTTTATTGGCATATGGTCACTGGCTGGTTGCTAATATCCTCCTCTGATATTCAGAGTTGGCACATATCATACGGTAGGTCCGTCACAACCTTTGTGTGTAAACAGCTGTCTGCTTTGGCAGAATACAAGTTTGACGAGAGCAAAGTTTCCCGCTTCAAAAGTAAGCAAGATAAATTGTGTTTGAACGCTTTAACCTTGGACAACTCCCTCATGTCACAGTTTAGAACACAATTTAATTTGGGAGCGAGCAGGAGGTTTCTTAGGTTTTTCTGACCTAGTTCTGATCCAGGTATCTGAAAGGATGACAAGCTAGGGTTGGTAATATGGAGACATAAACGACTTTTCTCACATGACAACAAAGGGCAGTGCTAGCTGCAAAAGTTGATATATTGAGTAGGAAGTGGTCAATTTGGCAACACTAACAGAAGTCACAAATTGGCCTCAGAGGGCTTTACGACCTGTAGACGACATCCTCTGTACCAGTACCCTTACATTTGCACCAACAACAACAAAAAACTATTATTGATTGTAGCAGGGGACTGCAGGCATGAACAGGGCAGGAACAACACCGTCTATATATAACCACGATCCAAGGAGAAAAAGCACAAATCACCCAGGAAAGAAGCAGTCCATAATAGTAATGTCACTAATAACAATAATGTTGGTAGCAGTAGGCAGTAGGTCAGCAGGCCACGGCAGGAGGCCTGCAGCACGGTTCAGATACCACAAGCCACAGAAACCTGTGAGGAGAAAAAGCACAAGGACTCTGGGAAGAAGCAAAGTTAGTGAGCCCTAACTATAAATCTGAGCCTGCCTACTACAAGAGTTATCAAAGAGGTGACTGCGTCTGCTCCCCCAACTGAACATGGGAGCCGGTTCATTTTTTGTTGTTAATTATGTCTCCTGTTGCGATTCCCGGAGCTCTTTTCCCCAGAGACGAACATCCGAGCAACTACTCCAGCGTAGTTACTTCCAACTTTTCTTCTTTCTTCTGTGGAATTACATTCCAGTCAAAGGTGCCTCACATGGTCCACTTGATTCCTGCATATAGGCAGAAACTAAAGCTCTGCAAACCTGTGATGAGTGAATTCAAGAATTGGACCAGTGACGCGCTGGAGGATCGTGCTTCGGGCTTGGACTGCACAGACTGGGATGTTTTCAGGACGAGTTCACAGAGGCTGTAACTTCTCACATCGGCTTCTGTGAGGACAGCGGTGTTCCATCGTGCAGTTTCAACAACGGCAAACCCTGGTTCACAGCGGAAATCAGATAACTACGTCTGCCGAAGGATCAGGCATTTGGGAGTGGGGACAAAGACTTGTATACAGAGTCAAAATACAAGTTTAGCAAGGCGGTGAGAGATGCTAAACTGTACTCCAACAACAGTTCTCAGTAAGTGACTCTGCTTCGGTTTGGAGAGGCCTTAATAAAACACCTCACAAACTACACGCCAAAAAACAGACCACTCCATGAATGACCTCCGCCTGGCAGACGAGCTGAATGAGTTCTACTGCAGGTTTGATCCATCCCCCACAGCTCCACCAACCTGCCCCCAAGGCCTTCACCATCGTCCTTGTCCCCAAGAAGCCCAGGATCACAGGACTTAATGACTACAGGCCCGTCGCCCTGACCTGAAGTCTTTTGAACGGCTAGTCCTGACCCACCTGTAGACCCTCACCGACCCCCTCCTGGACCCCCTGCAGTTCGCCTACAGAGCCAACAGGTCTGTGGACGATGCTGTCAACATGGCCCTCCACTACATCCTCCAGCATCTGGACTCCCCAGGAACCTACGCCAGGATCCCGTTTGTGGACTTCAGCTCTGCTTTCAACCCGATCATCCCGTCTCTGCTGCAGGACAAACTCTCCCAGCTGCACGTCACCGACTCCACCTGCAAGTTGATCACAGACTTCCTGTCCGATAGGAAGCAGCACCTGAAGCTGGGGAAACATATCTCAGCCTCCCGGACAATCAGCACTGGTTCCCCCCAAGGCTGCGTTCTTTCCCCTCTGCTCTTCTCCCTGTACACCAACAGCTGCTCCTCCAGTCACCAGTCCGTCAAGCTCCTGAAGTTTGCGGATGACTCCACCCTCATTTGACTGATCTCTGGTGGGGACGAGTCCGCCTACAGGTGGGAGTCTGACCATCTGGTGTCGTGGTGCAGCCAGAACCACCTGGAGCTCAACGCTCTGAAGACAGTGAGAGTGGTTGTGGATTTCAGGAAGAACACAGTCCCACCCTCCACCACCCTGTGTGACTCCCCCGTCACCATAGTGGATTCCTTCTGTTTCCTGGGCTCCATCATCACCCAGGACCTCAAGTGGGAGCTGAACATCAGCTCCATCACCTAGAAGGCTCAGCAGAGGTTGTTCTTCCTGAGGCATCTGAAGAAATTCAACCTGCCAAAGACGATGATGGTGCACTTCTACACGGCCATCATCAAGTCCATTGTCTGCTCCTCCATCACCGTCTGGTACGCTGCAGCCACAGCCAAGGACAAGGGCAGGCTGCAGCGTGTCATCCGCTCTGCAGAGAGGGTGATCGGCTGCAATCTGCCGTCTCTCCAGGACTTGTTCGCTTCCAGGACCCTGAAGCGATTTAAAGAGATTGTAGCCGACCCCTCTCACCCCGGACAAAAACTGTTTGTGCCCCTTCCATCTGGCAGGAGGCTGAGTTCTTTCTGGACTAAGACCTCCCGCCAAGTTTCTTCCCGTCGGCAGTCAGGCTCATCAACAGAGCCCGGCCCCCCATTGACTGTCATTCCACGGTTCTTTCTCACTGCACACGTCACTTTCACTTGTCACTTCTGTTCACTGGTGCAGTTTATTTTTAATTTTGAAATATTTTTAACTTTAACTTTTATTCCTTTATTTTTAAACTAACCCATAGCCTTATATAACTAACCCATAGCATTGTATTTTATTGTATTCCTCTTGCACTGTTGTCCATTGTCTGCTGTTACGCACCATTCGCGACCAGACGCCACTGTGCAGTACATGGAATCTACTCGCGTGAATAATTCGCTTCCTTTTTGGTTTGAACGTACCATAAAAGTGAAGTCAATACCGTGCCTTACACTTGCATTCTCTCTGCTGGCCCTTTAGGGGGCGACTCCTCTGGTATTTCAATCATTGAGAACCAAATTTCAATTTCTTACATACAATCTAAGGCCGACCAGTAAATATCTCTGTCCTTTACATAACCTCATTCTATTCTGCTGGTCAGGTTACTTAATTTTAAAAAGTTTTTAAAAAACAACCAAATTTTACACACGCCTTTTAAGTGAGAAGTAAGAAAACAGTTGTACAAAATTAACCTTTACTGCATCGGTTCAGGTCATACATAAATTGAGGTTCACCAGGGAACTAGGATTAGAATGTGTTTCCTCTCCTCAATGCACTGGTCCATCTTTAGCTTGTCCAAATGTCTACAGTTCCCTTTTAAAGACGTGGAAATGATTGGCCATGGAATATTCACAATAAAGCCTTCAGAGCAGCATGGGTTCCCTCTCCTCTAGGTTTCTCTCCTCCCGCTTTGCTTTTAATTACTTATTGTTCTTGGTACTGCCAATTGAAAGAAACATATAATTTACCTCTGTGGTTGGTCCTTGTTCTGTTGGTGCATTGTTTACACAACCTCTTGTTCAGACAGAATTCATTTTTAAACTCATTTCAACCAACACTTCATCTCATGTTGAAAATATTGAACGCATATTATTTCATTAAAAATATCCCTTTATATCTGGATAAACTTATTTTTAAAATTAACAGTGATCCTGGCTGATTAATATTTAAATAACATGAAGTCCTTTTAAACTCCTTAAAATGAAGTTGTGTTATGTTCAGGTGCAGTGGGAAAAAGCAGCCTCATTTCTAGACAAACCAACCTGTCCCAACAGGGGCCTTTCCCCCTCAGAGATCAGCGGTAAATGTCTCACAGCGGCAGAAAAACGTGTCCCTCCCCAAAAATGAATGTCTGTGTATGCATGTGTGCATGTGTTTGTGTGTGCAAGCGCTGTGTATTGTCACGTTTTCTCTTACTGCCATCGTTGTGTCTGTGCTCCCATTATCTAAATGACTTAATATCACTGCAGCTGCCCTCAACCTCTCCTGTCATTGTGCAGCGGAGCAGCAGGACGCTAGTGCACGTTCCAAAATGTTTTATTCTGTACACTTAGATACTCATACATCAATACTTCAGTTTACGTTGTATTTACAAAACCTGCAGCTCATCAGGTAATCGACGTCTTTCTCCACCCACTACAACGCACATTGAGTCAAAACAGCAAAAACACACATACATAGAACTTGTGTCGTTCATGTTCATCAAATATGTATGTGTTCTGTAAACGTGCTACCAGAGTGACAGTTGGTATGTGGGTGCGATGACGTTAATAAAGTTGGCAAAAAAAAATCTGGCTTGATGCGTTTTTGGGCATTGGTGGAGGGAAATGTATATATTGACTATTGAAGTTTAGCTCCCTAATCGAGATGCAAAACCGAATCGTTAAAATGAGCCGTAAGCCTTCCCCTCCACGGCACAGGGCCAGTACCTGCTCATACCGACGACTCAAAGTACACCTCCGGCCCGCCGCGTTCACTGCTGCATCGCTGTATTTATGCTGTTGACAAAGTTCAGTGGAGGATGTTAGAACATGCTGAAATCTCTCAATAAAAAAAAGTGCAGGAACTAAAGATTTGTATTATTATAAGACAGTGTGATAATGGAAGCCACTCTTTGACATCTAGACAGTGAGGAGGTTCATTTGAGGGCCTCAAATAATTGTACATATATAAAAAATGACCCTGCTGAACTGCATGCTGGGTACAGCGCACAACAACAAGTAACTCTGTTGTTAACGTTACATGAAAAACCACAGAAAAGGAGGAACAACGAGAGATTTATTGTAAAGTCTGTCGAGTCTCTGGTGGCAACACTAGCAGCCACAACAAGCTAACACGCTGACTCGCTGGTTGGCCAGCGGGCGGCCCGGTCCTTTTCAGGGGTCAATGAATGAATGTGTTTACTTGAAAAAGCAGTACCGTGATATAGCGGGATACCGTCAGAATCTTTTTTAATACCGTGATATGGATCACCGCCATCATGGAGTCCATCCTCTGCTCCTCCATCAGCGTCTGGTACGCTGCAGCCACAGCCAAGGACCAGGGCAGGCTGCAGCGTGTCCTCCGCTCTGCAGAGAGGCTGATCGGCTGCAATCTGCCGTCCCTGCAGGACTTGTTCGCTTCCAGGTCTCTGAAGCGAGCTAAAAAGATTGTGGCTGACCCCTCTCACCCCGGACAAAACCTGTTTGTGCCCCTTCCATCTGGCAGGAGGCTGAGGTCCATCAGGACTAAGACCTCCAGCCACACCAACAGTTTCTTGTCGGGATCAACAGAGCTCGGTCCCCCACTGACTGACTATAACATTCCACCGGTCACTCCCCTTCATACTGCACATGTCACTTTAACTGTAATTTTTCATTTTGTCATCACTTTGTTACTTGTTCGCTAGTGCACTTTATGCTTAATATTTAACTTAAAAATTTAAAATATTAAAAGTTCTGATTAACTAACTTTATTCTCTTGTTTTATACTAACCCATAGCCTTATTCTACTAATCCATTGCATTAGCATTTCATTTTAGTTTATTTAATTACTTGTGCACTGCTGTCTGTCTATTGTTACACTGTCTACTGTCACGCACCAACTGCCAAGACAAATTCCTTGTATATTTGACATATTTTGGCAATAAATGTTTCCTGATTCCTGATTCCTCCTGATTGATATGGCCATACCGTGCAACCCTACACTGAGGTGTATTCTGTTGGGCTCTGACTATAGGGTAAAACCAAGGCTGACTTTCGAATGCATTGCTGCTGCAGGACATAACCCTCCCTCCCCCGGAAGGGAAACAGCCCTGAGACCACGGGGTCCCTCTGCTATGTTCTGTGAGCTCCCGCCCTGCAAACTTTCTTTCCAAATCGGGGTCGATGCAAGGTGAAAAACAGTATCTCTCTTCAATCTTTCCGGACTGACCTCAGGTCGGTGTGAGGTTAAAGACAGCCTCTCCTGAATCTTTTCTTTCCAAACTGATGATGGTCAGTGTAAGGTTAAGACTAAACGATCTCTTCAGATCAATTTTTCCAAATCGACTTCGTCGATGAGGAGGTTGAAGGATGTATATTTAACACATCAATGAGGGAAAAATATAGGTTAAGGAGTCCCACTAATAACAAAAAGAAATGTGGTGCAAAAGAACAGCGTGTGACCTCTACGTATCTAGTGCACCTCAGGGGTACAGCGCGGGTAACTGAAGCTAAGCTAGCAGGCTAACGCCTCCGGGTTCAATGCCACCAACACTAACGAAGGCAAAGCACTTTGCCGTAACATTTTGGCTAACCTAGCTAACATGTTAGCCTAAGGCTAACCTAAGGTTAGCTAACACAAACCAACCAATACAGCGATATAAAGCCAGGGCTTACGCATTGAGTGTGACAGTCACCCGCCACACATCCAATTTCTCACGCAAAAAAAAAAATCGGACTTCGGTCCGAGCCGCGTTGGTTCCTCTTTAACCTCCCCGGTTAATATTATGTACCCGATAATATTAAGATATCTGCGCAAAATATATGCTTTTCCTGCACGTCCTCCTCTCACTTGTCTGCATGTCTCAGCTCGGGCCGGGTCCCAAAGGCAGAGTAGATAGAATAGATTTTATATGAATATACAGTATTTAGATTGTAATATATTTACCCTTTAATATCATATATTTATGATATTTATATTGGACATTTAGAATAGTTATTGTAGTTATCATATTCTGAATATAGTTTTATTTATATTTATGATATACTGATTTGTTTGAATAAAGATGTCCTTAACTGTTAAATATTTAACTGCAAAAGGAATAATATGCAATAACATCCATCTACACAGAGACAAACAACCATCCACACATCTACGTGCTAGAGTCACCAATTAACACCAAAAAGGCCAGTGGGCGAACCCAGGACCTTACGCAAACCACCACACCGCCCTAGAATAGCATGTGTCGTCATTGTTGTGCGATGTTCACTGTAGTGTTTAACGAGACATCATGTTTATGAACCTGTCCCTCCACACATACAGAGTTATCTACAGACAGTGAGGAACACGCGTGGTGTACAAACCTGCCAGCAACATGGTTTGCCATGTGGTTGGTAGCTTAGCGTCCAGCTAGCTCCCTTCCTGAGGACACACACACCTTCCCCTCCACATGCCTGAAGGAATGTTTTTATTTTTTGTTTAGATATTAGGATATCGTATAATAGCTTTTGTTAATAAACCCGGTTATACTTTTTGGGGTCGAGGTTGCACCTCTGGCGTCCAGATAGGCGTAGGGTTACGTAAAGAGTCCTATCCTGCCCTTCTGCTCTCCACCAGATCCAAGGTCTTCATTCCAGCTGACGCTTTGTGAAGTCTCTGAAATTGATCTTTCCTGTTAGCTTTTTACGGGGTTCTTTTTAAATCCCAGTAAAATAGTGTCTGCTTCTACACGGTGACGTATTCCCCAGTGACACAATATAAATCAAAATCCCTCCCATTTGATTGGCTTGTGGCTCTCTCTCTCTCCCCTTTTGCAGATTGATTGATGGGTGAATGTAATGATGTTGCTGGTTGAAAGTGGTCACTACTAACTTCCATATGCACATTTCATATGTAGTTTTACAGGAAAAAAGGGGATTGGATTTTTCATATTTTAAACCCTCTTAAGGCATTAGTTTTCATTTTTTGTGAAAAAAATATTTCATACCATTTTTTGGGAGCTTTGGGGTCCATGATACCATATCAAATCATTAAATGAACACCCTCCTCCTCTCAAATAGATTTAGGTCTGTTGCCTCGGGGCAACAATGTCCTATAAGGGTACCGAAAAGCCAAGTTTTTTTCCAAATATAAATGGAATAAGTGAAACAAGCATGTATGCACTTAGAAAGAGTTCCATTTAACAGCAAAGAATGACAACTAGGAAATATCAAAACAAAGTAAAGAAATGACCAACGCTGCATGTACAACATCCACATAGAAAGCGTGTAAAGAAACATCACAACAACATTGATTCAGGCTGTTTGTGAGGTTTGAATCAGTGCAAAGAACACATTTCATCTTCTGGGTGGAACCTCAAGTCGACCTGGTGTACCTGCACATCCTGGTACTTTGTATCTCCCCTGCAAGTTGTCCAACTGCAACAAAGATCCACATTTTTAGTATGGAAATATCAACAAAATATGATACATATATTTAAACTATCAAACATGCTTCTTTACACATTCATGCAAACCCTTTTTAAAAATTATTTTCAATTCAAACAGGTTATTTCCTGATCTGTGGCATCGTGCGCCATGCAGCTTTGCAGCCTAAAAAGGATACTTCACCCCAAGAGAAAAGGTCACACCCGCCTTGGGCCCTCATTTGATTGGACACAGACTTACCTGGTGATATTATATAGATTATTTTTATTTCAAAAAGTTAAAAGGGGCAATGCGATGGGGACAACTGAAGTATGCTTGTATGCGACACAAGTGTAAAGAAACCAAACTGAAAACAGTTAAAAGGGACATTTTTTTATTCATCTTGAAGGACTGTTTAAAGAAACCAAACTAAAAACAGCTTTACCTTATAAACGGGACATTTTT
Source organism: Gasterosteus nipponicus (assembly GCA_014132575.2). Lineage (NCBI taxonomy): Eukaryota > Metazoa > Chordata > Actinopteri > Perciformes > Gasterosteidae > Gasterosteus > Gasterosteus nipponicus. Next base: position 1,520,276 of record BMAF01000001.1, read on the forward strand.
TTATTCATCTTGAAGGACTGTTGTCCTGACAATGGGAGGCATGACTCAGTGTTGGTTCTGTCATCACTTGGAGGACCTCCTGCACTACAAAGCATTATTCTGGTCATTGAGCCTCCAAAGCCATACGAGGTCCATCTACAGCTTCTTTCTCAGCTTACGCTCCCCGTGTGAGCCTCGATGCCCTCGGCCTTGAGAAGGCAATTCCTATTATTTAGAGGCACTCAATCGTCATGTCACTGCTGACCTCCTTGGTCAAATCCATTCCCTGCTGAACCTCATGCTGTTTTTAAATCAGCCAGTAATGCAGTCTTTTTTTTTGCTGAAGCCTAATCTTTTCTCTGTATGTCATTCCTGTAATGAAGCCATCATGGTTAAGCTCAAACTGTGGCTTTAACTTTTTCAGCCGACCTACGGCCATTGCTGGCTAATGCCATTCATTGCTGCCTATGAGCTCACATTGTTGCCGCCCAGGTCACCATGATTTATTTTCTCCCCGTTCATCCATGGTATGCCGTTTCTATACATGGATTCTAATCACATAGCTGACATTTCTGTGAATTTATTATGCAGTTTGTCCCACCTTTGTTTGGATATACTCTTGGCTCCATACGTTATATGGGCCTCTCCTCTCGTTTTCTTTGGAGGGATTTATGAAGACCCTCCATCACATCTCCACACATCTTACACTAAAGATTTTCCATCAAATTTACTTATTTATAAATACAATTTAACATAGTTCCAATATCGGCATTGCAAGTGAGAGTTGCTGCTAATTAAAATTGTTGGTTCTAGTTAAACTGGAAAGGTAAATTCATTTCTACATCACATTGCACTCTTACACAAAATATAATATATACATTACACGTCATTTAGCTGACGCTTTTATCCAAAGCGACTTACGACTTACTTAAGTGCATTCAACCACAGGGTAATATATTCAAATCACCATGGGAAGTATTACGGTTACAACCTTTTTTTTGTAATTGAACTGGAAATGTCAAGTCATCAGATTCATCATAGAGTCTAATTGTATTAATTGCAGTTTATGAAAATGACATAGAATAAATGATGAATTATGGAAATGATTTTCTGTCATTAGACGGTTTCTGTTAAAATCTTGCAGCTGTCCTTGATTTTTAATGAATATTGCATGCCATCAAATATGACAATAATTCCAATCCATGGTGGAAACTGAGTATCAGGGAGAGCTGGGCACGTTTTCATCCTCTAAATTAGATTTTAATTGGGGATCTATTGCTATAGTATAAATGCTGCACCTACTGATTGTCCTTGGGTTTGAGAGTATATTCATTCCTCTCATAAATACACTTGATATATGTGTGTGTGGAAAAGGAAACGCATATGAAATAAAGGGTATTCGTGGTGGTTACAGCTCTGAGTGCCATTTTGGTAAATACAGAAAAGCCGAGATTATTCCAAATTCAAATTATACCGTGAAATGGGCCTAAAAAGAAGCGGGCTGGAAGCATGAGCGGTGTTTGTAGATGAGCAGAAGAAAAAAGCGAAGCGGCAGAGTTCTTCCTCCCCGCTGAGACGGATGTGTGGCAGGTCTGTTGGTGCCGAGTTCTGTGTCACTATGGTGGATTCCATATATTATTTTTTAAAAAGCCTATCAAATCATGTAAAACTGTCCACGAGTTAGGTCAGTGTCTCTAAATATTGGTATTAAAAATCCTTTTGAAGAAAAGCTGAAAATGACTGCCAGTGTACCCGTAACCACGACGTCACCGGCTCAATAAAACACTCAAGTTGTTCTTAAATTTATTGGATATTGATGTAATCCTTATTTTTTTTATTCTAGTGCGTAAGTAATGTATTATTTAAAGTTCTAAATGTATAGTTCAGTATAGAGACTATTTTATAAAAACAATATTTGACCCCACAAGCTGATTCAATGTAAATTAAGTCGTTTGTTTGTTTAATGAAACTTGAAATTGATGGTTAAAACATCTTATTTCATTTAATATTATTCATTTGGGTATAGCTTCTCAGAATCAACCAAGCTTTAGTAAGTGATGGTCCTGACAAAGCTGCTGGTGACCAATAGAGTTGGAACACAAAGAATATCGTTTTTGTTTTTAAATACAATGTGACTAAATGAATTGAGTTGCCTTTTCCTAAAGCAGAGCAGAGATTTAGTGTTCGTAGAATCAAAGTGAGCTCAGTGCAGCGATACGTTCACAGGCTGAGACTGATTTTAAAAAATGTCTGTTTTGGTCAGGGCTGGTATTGAAAAAATTATTTATTTATATTCTATATATTTTTTTTTTGTGATGTGAACATCACAAAACGATGGCGTAGTCGTAGGTAGAGTCGGTGCAAATATCTTGTTCTTCCCCCAAAGTGCAAACAAGTGGAAACAACGTTACAGTAATAGGAAAACTAAATAAAGCAAAAAGTCACCGTCTCGCTCTCTGAATGGCTTTTCTACCATGACCTACACTTCACACTTCTTCCTCCCGTGAGGAGGTTCCCTTATAAATCCTAAGCCCCTCCCATCAGGCTAATTGAGGACCTCCGGCTCCAGACTGCAGGCAATTACTACACCTGCTTATTGTTTAAGATATTGATACCTTTTGTTGTAAGGCATTAAATGAACCTGGGATATTTGCTCAAATTGATTCGATTGCCGTACCTAGAACATTTTCCACACACACGGGACTTTTTCTGAGTTGTTAGAATAAAAGCAGCTGTGGGAATTATGTGGGAAAATCTAGGATCAGAACGGAGGCCCAGCAGCTCAAAAGACCAACTGAAGAACAGCCCGGAGGACGAGCTGTAACAGGGAGGAGAGACGGAAAAGATATTTCTCAGAAGTAATGAGAAGATTGCCGTTAGCTGTCCTCTTGTCATTGTGCATTATATTGCTGCATAACATTGTCCCTTTAGCAACCACTGCAATCACCGGGGGACACGGCGCAAGCAAGCTAAATGTGCTTCAGAGACTCCGTGTCCCCTTCATGCATCCAGCTCTCTCAAGTATCATCGAGATTCAGCCATAGCCATGGTTTATGGAGACCGTAGTCTTTTTAGACTGCATTTTGGAATGCCTCAGCAGGTCTTGTTTGAATGCTCTCGCCGCTGTCGTCACAGCTGAGAACCGAAGCAGCTTCTGCCTGGACCACATGACAAAACCCACTGAGAGCAGCGGACGGAGGAGCGATATTCAGCTTTTGTGACCTTACGACTCCTCCGTGTCATCGTAGATGTCCAGGGGCTTCGAGTGCTCTTCAGCCTTTACTTACCTCCATCTACAAACCGTACAAAGGGATAATGCTTTCAACGTTGGTGAGAACCAATAGTAAGTGCGGGGGTGGGGCTTGTCCCCCCGGAAAAACATTAGTGTCAGACACTTAACTTACTGCAATTTGATGGATTTTTAAGCGACGACATGCTGTGGCCAGGATGATCACAACGGAAGAGAAAAGCTCAACTTGTTATTGTACTCCTACCCCTAGTTTTTAGCACACTTTTACATTCACTTACTTTTAATTCATCATTTTAACAATTAAAATGTTATTTTTGTATCGTGGTGACCTTTGCTGGATGATCGCGGCTAAATTACTTTACCAACTGTAGAAACAATGATCTGGAGAGAATGTGTTAGGAGGCTAATTAGTGAAGTACTTGAGACTTTGGGTAAGTTGTATTGTTAGTGCAAACCTTACTATTACCAATAAGGCAGCATACGCTACATGGTTTGTTTCAAGACAGCCAGTCAGTCCTAGCAACAACAAAAATAAAACACATCAAATAGATTTGAAACCATCTGCCCTACAGGTAGAGGTGTTACCATCAATTAACCATAGCTATCAAATACACCATTAGCCAAAAACATAGGTTTTGTCATTTCAACTGTCAAAAGTGATGGAAATATAACTAAAATGACATGCCTGCTTCTCTGTGTTGGGAAGAGGGGTGAAGTTTAGCACATCTGGGTATTTCACCAACATGGAAGCAGATATTGGGAGCCAGCATTATTAGTCATTGTTTGAATTTGTCCACCACTGGGTGGTTTGAAAACGGCAATAAGCTGTGTGGAATTCAGTTAGTGTAAAGTTTTGTGAGGAGCAATCCCATCAAGTAATCAGTGAAGAACACATATTGATCTATTGATATAGATTTAATATGGTCTTTTGGTGCCACAGGAGCTCCAAGGAATCAGGTTATACACTTCCTTCGATTTATGTGGCAGCCCAAAAGAGGCAGCGTGACTCGTGCTGGCGCCTCGTTGGCGGGAGTAGAATGATAGATATGAGCTGGGCACAGACTCAGCAGTGCAAACAGAGAAATGTCGGACTCTTCCTGTGATTGATTTGCCGAGTCAAAAGAGAAATCTTTTGAATTTATCGGCACGTGGAATTTTTTTTGTTGAAGGCAGATTGACGCATTGTGCTGCAGAAGAAAAATATAAAAGAAGTGGTTATAGAACAGGGGTGTCAAACATACGGCACACGGGGCAGATCCGGGCCGCTGGGGGGGGGGGTCCAGCTCAGGCCGTCATGTGACTCTGCTAGTGTGACCAAAATATCACCCCCGACCCCGACTCCAACCCAGACCCCCTTGTCCTTCAGCTCGTCCCTTGCCTATGATTATACTGGTCAAGTGGGCAGCATGTGGTCCCTTAATATCTGAGAAGTCGGTATCAGAGGCTCACACAGCAGAAGAGGCTTTAACACGGTTATCAATCAACCAATCAATCAAACTTTTATTTCAGACTCAAGCTCCAGATTTTTTTTACAGTAAAAAAAATGAAGATAAAAAATACATACAAGTACATAGACCTATAAATGCCTTATGAGCAACTGTACCAATGTCTCCACAGCTGGGACTGGTAGCGTGAACTGCTAAACTTAGGTTTCTCAAACATTAAGATGATTTCATTTTCAGAGATGTTAACCCGGAGATACATTTCTACATAAGATTTCTTAAAACAGCTTGGAAAGTATTAACTCCCGCTGTCACGGTGTGGTTCACTTCCTGTCTTACTTTGTAGTTTTCTGCCACTCGTGTCCCCGGGTAACTTCACTTCCTGCCTTGTCCTGTCGTGTCGTCCCCTGTGATCGTCTGAATGTTTCCACCTGTGTCCAATCACCTGCCTGTGTCACTTGTCGCGTCATTGTCTATTGTTCTGGATGTTTGCTTGCTTTGTCATCTAAGCACTTGCAACTAATAAACTGGTTATACAAATAAAGCATTTAAAAGGGTCACATTCATTTTCCCATTACAAGATAGAGTTCCCAATTATTTTCGCAATGTGAATTTGCAGTTCTGTTTTAAAATAAACAAATACAAATTTTAATGCTGTTTTTTTATCCGATTAATCGAAGAAATAATTGACCGATTAAATCGATTATCAAAATAATCGTTAGTTGCAGCCCTGCTCTCATGTGCACGCTCCCCTGCGGTGTACTAATAGGTTTCCTGAACAACAGAAACATGTTTGTCCTCCCAGTGTCTCCAAGGTGTCTTTTAGACAACCCGCACACCCTTCTGCTCCTCTGATGCCCTGAGAAGTCTACCTCAGTGTGCTGTTTGAACAAACCGGCTGCTGGGAATGCAAAGACATACATTCCTATCTGTTTTGATGCATATTTTAAATCCGGAATTGCTGATGTGTATTCAAGTGGCGGATGCTAGAAGGCATTGTTCCGGATAAAATAATGCATCTGCATAAAGGTGACGTTCCTCTGGATCAACGTAATGCATTCCTGTTGTTGTGTACAGATAGAGGTCGCAGAGGGGAAAATACAAGGTCTTTTCTGGGTTTCTCCAGAAGTTTGTATTCCTCTGGAAATCCTCGTGACTTGCACTCACATTGCTCAGCTCACTGGACTTAAATGATTAACTTTCAGACATGTTTTTTTTTTTTTTAAACTTTTAAATCCGAGGAATAAAATAGTCTTTTGTTTCTTAACCGGTCTTCTGAATCCACAGCAGCTTCTCTGATCTACAGAGCCGCTGTGGTGTCTGCTTGTTGTGCTTGTTGAAGACGCCATCACCTTATTCGCGGCCTGTAGGCAGGATTATTTCAGTGACACTAGTGCAACTTCCCTGCTCATCAGAAATGTTGTGATGGACATTTCCAGTAGCACTGATTGTTGGGGACAAACCGGCAGCATCTGCTCGTATTTTTGTAGAGAAAATCATGTTGATAATTACGCAGGGTTCCCACATCATCATTGAAGCTTCATATCTGGACTTGTGCAATAAAACACAACCACAAGCGTCCCTCAGCCAGGAACATGGACTTATGTAACGAAAGCCAAATGCAAATCTTGTTTTCTTGGGAGGGGGTTCCTCTCTTTCAAACACATGCCTGGTCCACCAGTTCCATTGCGTGAGACAACAACACCTTACCAGCAGGGCTGTACTGTAATTAGTAAAGGAAGAGCCATATGGATTTACAGGAAGACCCACTCGATCTGTATTGATTTCCACTTCAGACAGCAGGCCAGCTGTGATCAGCACAGCGCTCACCATCCCCCTCGAGAGGCCGCGCTGTGCTCTGTTCATGGGCCGTGTTTCTTCCTGTTTGTGTTGATGCGTGATGATGGTCATGATGGTTAAAGCCCACCTGCCACACACAAACACGCACACGTGTGCGCTGAGAGAAAGAGAGGCGGCCATCAAGACTCTCACGCCAGCAGGACGGGGAGAAGTAGATGGTCGGTGGTGTTAAAAGCTTGTTAGCGTGGTGAAGGAAATGACTTGGCAATGGACTCCGTCTCTCCGGTTTCGTCTGCGGTTTGGAGACGCGGCGGGAAGTGAGAGGAGAAAACATCGTGCGTTACTCAGCTGAGTAAACCACAACGGGAGCTTTATCGAAGCCGCTTTATAGCAAGACGTCTGCTTTACGCCTCGTTCTCAGGTCTCGATGAATACAACAACAACAACAAAAATGGCCGACCGTGGCGCACGGAGTAGAGATGGTGCGCCGGGAACCGCGGGGGGTTGGCGGCGGGAAGCCCGGCTGCTCCGTGTCCCATGTCCAAGTGTCCCGGAGCAAGACGCCTAACTGCTCCCGCTGTGTGAGAGAAAATCCATCACGGTTTTTAGTTTCTCTAAAATCAGGCTTTTGGGAGAATGACTCCGTCAAACCTTCACAGAAAAGGGATTATTGGGCTGGAGACACAAGGGCGACCGTGAAGCCGCATTGTCTTGTTATATAAAGTTCACGTCTGAATGGAGTTATTCTGCTTCCGTCTTCTCCAAAGAACAAGCACTCAGATTCCAAATGTGCAATTCCCTTCTGCTCGATAACCCCCCCGCCCCATGTTGTTTAAATCAGGTGGGGTTGTCTGCTCGGGGTCAATGTAGAAGAGTGAGAGTGTCCTCGGCTCCTCTGGCCACATTGCGAGTCCACATTTGACCCGTCCATGGTGTGAGCCACTAAACATATTATTCATACCCGAGTGGAGGTGATGACGGCGCACGTTTCCATCTGCTCACTGCTCCATTCAATTAATCACGTGTGAACCTTTTGCAGGAAGCTGCAGCCCCCCACCCCCCACGTACTGTCCACTACTTTGATTTAGTGCGAGGACGAGTAGACCCGCTCACCTTTTGCGCAGGGTTCAGTCAAGTGCTTCTGGGTGAGCGTGCTGGCGGCTCGCTTCATCAAACATCTGAAGCCCTTTTGTCATCGCTGGCTCCGAGATGAAAAAAGCTAAGCTAAGCTAAGCTAAGCTAAAAGGCAAACAGACTCCCTGTGCTTTCTCCTTCCTGCCTCTTTAAGTATACGAAAAGCATTCGGGGGGGGGCAGATAATCTTGCAGGGTTTGCAGAGCAAATGAGATTTTCTCCATTAAAAAAAAAGAATCATTTCATTGATGGTCTCCTGCGTTTCAAAGGGGGCCGATGAGCAGCTTGGAATTGCACGGAGGAGGTGCGCTGGTCTAATCGAATGCGTTTACATCCTCACGCTGGGTTTTGCAAATCGGGCTTATGTCCCTTTTACGCTCTTGGTTGTTTTGAGCGGTTTGCGTGCCTCCTTTCATCCCACTCGTACATGGGTGGCGCCGCATAAACACAAGATTCCTGGTTCCACTGTGTGATTTAGTGCAGAGGATGAAAGCCCACACCGCATGGGGGATGTCAGTAAACACGGGGTCTCCGCACGTTTCCTGTCAAAGCGCTGTGCAGTGCTGAATGCAAACTGGATGACTTTCATCCATTTTCTGCCATAACATTTCCTTTCCCTGAATTTGGAGTGTGGATGTTGGACTCTGGATTCAGCTGAAATGTGGCCAGAGGAGCTCCCTAATCGAGGACACTCTCACTCGTTTCGTAAGCCTTTGACGCCCAGAGCAGACAACCCCACCTGATTTTAAAGTACACCTCCGGCCCGCCGCGTTCACGGCTGCTGTTGCATCGCTGTATTTATGCTGTTGACAAAGTTCAGTGGAGGATGTTAGAACATGCTGGAGTCTCTCGGTAAAAGAAAGTGCAGCAGCTAAAGCTTTTATTATGATCATAAGACAGGGTGATAATGGAAGCCACTCAGACAGTGAGGAGGTTAATTTGCGGGCCGCTCTGAGCGATCAGAAGACTAGAACAACGCTATACAAGTACAGTCCATTTACCATCCCCATTTATCAGGTGTGACAAAAGCAGAAGAAGGTGATGGAGAGAATTCATTAATGAAAAGGTGCTCCGAGTCCTCCGAAATCCATTTTATCTGTCCATCTATCCATCCGACCATGCAAATCTATCTATCGATTTATCATCTATCCATCTCTTCGTCCGTCTATCCATCTGGGTGTCGAGAAGAATATGTGTGTGTCCTGTGTTTAACCATCACAACGCAGCCAGAGTAACCCGAGGGCCTCGGTTTGCGTCATTCCCAGTTCTTCATTTGTCACGTGCACGGTTATTACATCATTACGTCATAACGGTGGGTATAATTGTCCTCAGGCTACTTTTGATGGCACATCTCCAGGTCTAAGCAAAATCATTTTGTTAATTGTATTTTAAACACAAAACTACACCCATTTGATCGCCTTGCAGCTGAATTCCACTGGGTGCAACATGTTGAACCAGCGAGTTCATGAACTGAGCTTATTCAGTTTCCTCATCCTCCCTCCCACAGCAGGTGGGCTTGACTGGACCTGGCTGGCGCCACCTGCCAAACCCTTCGAAAGCAACAGAAGCAACGCGCCGACGTTTCCTGGTGTAAATTGCAGACTTTGTGTCTCTTGGCGTGATGCACGTATGAGGCTCTGAAGGCATTTGGAGGAAGATGCACGGGAGCATTAATCACGTTACTGCCGACGGGGGGGGGGGGAAGCGCTGCTCTTCAAACTAATCACGAGCCATTCGGCTGCGGAAGGAGAGGAGGCACCTCGCGGTCCTTCAGCAGGCAAAGGGGGAGGAAGGGAAAGTGGTGTTTAACATCCGCGTGACTCAATTAAAAGACACGTGCACATTCAATTCAAATATTTCAACCAATCGAGTAACTATTCTCTACGTTTCCCTTCCAAGCATGATGCCTGGTGCATCATACTTATGCTCATTATACGTCGTTATGTCCCCCTTTGTTTTCCACCGTGCATGTGAAGCGGCTCCTTGCTGCTCATGCAGCACAGGACCCTGATGAAAAGCAAATGTTACCGTGGCTTCGTTAAGTGGATTTGTGTCCACCTCCGCAGGGACAGATTGGAGTGACTGCCAGAATAAGTTATTTGTAATAACGATGAGATTCCCGGAGAAGACGCACCACAGTTCATGTTCTCCGGTGCTGCTGAAATGATTCTTTTAGATTGGGTTTATTAAGCGGACAGCACACCTCGCACCTCACTGTCGCTGTTACTTTCGTTGGGGGAGCTTCATTCGTCATTTATTCGCTGCACATCACGTCGGTTTCACGGCATCTGCCAGCACAACAGCGGCGGGTCTGGAGAAAAGCTGAAAATAGTATTTCTTAAAATGAACCTCTCTGTCCACAGAGACCCCTCGGAAGGACGGGGAAGAAGCTGCGTCCTCGTCAGACTCCTCCTCCTCCTCACTCTTCGACCACTGGGGTCACGACCTGGGCCCTGAGAGTCGAAGGGTCGCCCTCAGGAAGTTCCGTTACTACGGTTACAATGGCTACCTTAGCGACCGCATCTCCCTCACCCGGCCGATTGCGGACCTACGACCGGACGGGTCAGTCAGTCAATGTGTACTTAACTGATCCGTATCTGTATGGATTCCAGCTGAAATGCTCTCTCTGTGTCCCCCCCCCAGGTGCAGGAACATGTCCTATTCATCAGATCTTCCTCAGCTCAGTGTCATCTTCATCTTTGTTAATGAGGCCTTGTCAGTGTTGCTGCGCTCCGTCCACACGGCCATCCAGAGGACTCCATCGCATCTTCTCAAAGAGATCATTCTGGTAGACGACCACAGCAGCAGCCGTGAGAATCATCCAAAATAACTAACTATGTGCATGCTCTTCTGTGGATGCAACCCGCTTTAGGGATGTGCAGTAAGGAGAACAAGTATTTGATACGTCAGAAAACGTAATATTTGGTACAGAAACCTTTGTTTGCAATTACAGACATCATACGTTTCCTGTAGTTCTCACGCTCACAGTCGAGGAGTACGTATGATAAAAACGACTCCTACATGCTTCGTAAGTGGGAAAACCTGCAAAATGGGCAGCGTATCAAATACTTGTTCTCCCCACTGTGTGCAGATTAACGGCCATCGCTGCCATCTGTCCTCGCTCCTTCAAATCAGCGTGTTCGCTGCACTATTTAACACGTCATCTCAATGCTCTGAGCATGTCACACAACACGCCTTGGTAATATGTTGTTTGCAGATTTCACCCGAGTAGCATGAAGGATTCTGCCCACTGCTCCTTCATTGCGCCTTTATTTAATGCCATCACCGTATAGTTTAAATATACACCTCCCTTATAGATTTATACATTACACCTTGTTAACAGATTTTGACTCATCAACTCATTAAACTCATCAATAAACTCAGAGTCAAACTGACGTCCAGACTTTTAAAACAGAACCATTCATCTCACTCAAATAAAGAGTCAATTCACAAAGATTAATTAGGGGTCTTTTCGGGAATAATAGATAAAGATTTATAATATATTAGTGTAAATACTCAACCATGTGGGTGAAACAACATACTCTCTATATTTCATGTCCCACTTATTCAATATTCTTCATGGTGGAGATCCGGACATATTCCACTATTAGCTGCATCAGTAAGATATGACAACAGATTCAACTTATTGCAGCAGACTGCTGTTGATAATTGCATCACGTAACATGGAATATATTTAAATACCGCCAATTCTATTATTACTCTCATGAGGAATGTGTCTCTGCTACAGTTGCCTGCAGATGTTCTGTTCTTCCATTAAACGTACATATCGGTTTAGTTCTGCTGGCTGCGCGGTGAACACTCATTGGTGGGAGGACCAGGGGGATTACTCCATTCAACGTGCACCTCAAGTTTTTCCTCATAAATCATTACAATGGTCATAACTCTCTCGGAAATATGGTTTTCTGAGAACAACAATTGAATGGTAGAGATGAAGGTAATCGATTTATGGCGTAATTATGACAAATCTGTGTCAACTGAGGTGTAATGAAGGCAAAATCCATCCATTTTCCTCCACTTATCCGGGGTTGGGTCACGGTGGGTCACAGCAGCTTGACCCAGACTCTCTTTTATTTGCACAATTTAATATGAAACAAACGTAGCAAAGATAAAATCAGTTGTAAGTTCTGGAAGAGGCCAAAAAGCAGCTGACTGGGCTTAAAATAAGATTTAAATAAAACATATTGCAAAGAACATGAAATAAGTATACACAAGCTATGATTACCTGAACTATTTTTTACAAGATATGATATGATAACAATAGCTATACAAAATATAGTAAAAATGTAGTAGCGTCAATGTTTGCGTCTAGCACTTTTATGAAGGAACATTCTTCTCCACCTGTAAGTGTTTGTGGAGGATGGACATCTGAAGATTGGCGAGATGGATATGAGGGAATCTCTGAATTACTTTGAGCAGCCTCTGAAGTCATAGGAAGATCCGCTCACCACATTTGAGAAGTATTGATGTTCGTCATGTCAATGGTGTCAATAGTGTGGATCTGCAATTTCTCGAATAAATGAGCAAAGAAATATAGGGATTCATTAAGCTGTGATAAAGAATAAGGAGACAGTTTGTAGACGTAGAGTTCTAAACCTTCTCATTATTCCAGTAGATTTGGGACTTTTTCTACTAGCACAATATGTTTAATCCCTTTTAAGCTGTCATCAACTATAATTCCCAGGATTTTTGTAGACATTTGAGGCATCTCAATGGACTTAATTTGAATTTTGCATACAACCTCAGTATAATTTTGTACTTAAATATTTTAAGCTTTTAATCATATTAATATTGATTAAATTACATTTTATATTCAAAGACAGTTTATTTAATCTGAACCATGTAGCATACGTAATTAAACCACAATTAGTTTCCATAATCAGTGAATTTCCGCTTTGAACAAAGGAGAAACTTTCTCATTTTTAAACCTTCTGGCACAACTCTTGTTTTCATAGACAAGGTGAATATGTGGGATTTCTGCAATATTGACTGTTTCAGCTGTTGAACAAGAAATGCCCCCCCCCATCCCTTTGGTTGGAGACATAAAACTCAAGATGAGATTCTGTATGCTGTGTACCAAGCTGTACTATAGTAGTCTATAGATCCCTCACATCCCACATACATCCCCATTAGCTGTTTCCATAGCAACACAATGGAGCAGTTTTTAGCTATTTTTATACACCCGTATATATCGAGTATTACACTTCTAGAACCCTCCATCTTAAAAACAAAGGCCTGTGCACCAAGAAGAAGTCTAAATGTAAAAAAACGTTCCTGGACACATTGGGGATTGAAAAACAAACACAGAGAAATGCTCACACTGAATTCCGTTCAATTCATTTACAATTCAAAATCACAGATTGGCCTCGGCAGGCGAGTGTACACACATGACATCCTCTGCGCCTGAGAACTATCACCTCAGAACAGCAGTAACGCTGATTGCTTTTCTTTGGTCCTGTGGAGGAGTTTTTGTCTATAGGATCAATACTGCGAAAGGCTTCAGGGACTTTTCTTTAAGTGAATTTGTGTTTCACTCTTTGTACAGTGGAGCTGAAAGAGAACCTGCAGAGATTTGTGGAGGAGACCAACATTCAGCACGGCCTGGGATTCGTCAAGGTGGTTCGCCATGACAAGCAGGAGGGGCTGATCAGATCCAGAGTCAGCGGATGGAGGGCAGCCTCGGCTCCCGTCGTCGCTCTGTTCGATGCTCATGTGGAGTTCAACACTGGATGGTGAGTGCTGATGGGTCCGTACTAGTTAGACACCTCCTGGTGCCAGATAGACGTAACTTGAAAGAGATGACGTATGGTTACCTCTTTATTAGTTTGGAATAAGTTGTATTACAAACATTCTAACAGAGACTGAGCAGCACAAAACTATCTCCAGCTGGTTCATGAAGTCATCATTTCAATTTTCTTGAACATTTGTTATTCAACCAGGTGCACAGCCTCCGCTCCAATGAGCCATTTTGGTAATTATGACAGACTTATTTATATTGATTAGTCCTTTATCTTTGCCAGCCAATAATAGATTACTCTTCAATGGTGGGGAATCAAATCAAATGTATTCCTATAGCGCCTGACACAACAGAGTAGACAACAAAAACATGTATATACAGAGATCTAATCAATCAGTAGCATAAGGAAAAAACTAGTAAACAACCACTTTGTAATGTACAATCGAAATGAAAAGAGAACGTTGAGCTTTATTGGTCTCAGGAGAGATTTTACTTGGAGTAAACAATCTAAGATCATAAAACTTCCCTGACCATGAAATAGGATCCAGCAGCAGTAATAGTTTAGCGTAATCACTGGCGATCCTAAAATCCTCTGCAGCCAACGCGTGTCTAGTGTTTGTAGTGGAACGCTGATTTACAACATCTGTCCACAGGAAGGAAGGAAGCTTTTTAAAGGAAGAAATACAAATAGAAAACAGAACAAGAAGATACATCCATGAGTAGTGGATGCATGACACAAGTAGGAAGCAGAATAATGATGGGAAATCAAAACTAATAAAGTAATAACAGCAGCACTGGATGGGGTAGAATAGTAATGATGATAAAATCAAGCCATTGTCGGGTTAGGGTATTAGGGTAATAGGGTTAGGGTATTAGGGTAATAGGGTTAGGGTATATAGGGTTAGGGTAATGGGGTTAGGGTATAAGGGTTAGGGTATAAGGGTTAGGGTAATGGGGTTAGGGTATTAGGGTTAGGGTATTGGGGTTAGGGTAATGGGGTTAGGGTAATGGGGTTAATAGGGTTACGGTATTAGGGTATTGGGGTAATAGGGTTAGGGTAATAGGGTTAGGGTAATAGGGTATTGGGGTTAGGTTATAGTAGTACAAATGTGACCAATGATGGTTGCAGTGTGTTCATTCCGACTGAGGAGCTCGATAACTGAACGCCCTGGCCTCCATCCTACTTTTTAAGACTCTAGGAACAAGTTACTCTGCATCTATGGACCAGTAAGGTGAGCCTGGACCCTCCACAGATGCTGCTCTGTGTGTGAGGGGAGGGATTTTGAGAAGGAGCAAATGGTATATGTCTCTTCTTCTCTTCAGGCTACTCGAAGCTTTAATCCTTCACCCATTCATTGGTGCGCCGTCACCACTGCGACAGCAGTGCACCAGTTCCCCCCTCGGCTGTGGGAGGGTGATGTTCATGGGCCTCCGCCGAGGCCACCTGAGATGTGGAGGTGGCAGGAGCGTGGTTAGGAGCCCGTTTGGCTTCCCTTAGCGGGGCACCGTGCTAATGGGAACATAACGGTGTAACGGGCCATTAAGCTGGTTTGTGCTGTTGGAAGCTGCTTTGCCTTGGAAACCTCAGCTGTCTGTTTTTTGTACAGAAAATTAGTTTGGGACAAAAACATTAAGGATAAAGATGTTTGTCATTTAGAGTCATTAGTCCATTAAGCAGCAACAAACGTAAAATACCTAACTGATTTAAAACAAACAAGACATTAAATGAATGAATTATAAAAGATACACAGGCACCAATGGCTTTAAAGTGGCAAGAGTGCTTTGTTAGAGTCTTTGTGGGTCGTTTTGGTGTCCGGAGGGGGCCGGGTGGGGAGCTGGTGGAAACCTCTCTGGGGAAGAGCTGTTCATCAGGTCCTGTACCTTGTTTCTGAATGCAGGGAACCTCCAAATGACGCTGAGGTGTTCGTTTTTCTGATGAATGTACTAGTTTGCTAAGTTTACAGGATGTAAACTAAATCTGTGTGCATGAGAAACACTCTGAGATCCGTACAGACCAGCGGCCGTTGTTGTATTTTTCTATGTTCAACAACAAAACTCAAACTTTCAGGTTCACATTTGTTTTTCAAATGATTAAAACTTCTCACCCGGATTTGTCTCCATAGTACGTAAAATGGGTTTGACTCCCTGGTCTGGATTCAGCTTCACCATCGGCTCTCTCTCATGACATTAGCTTTAGTGATGGATCGAAGTAAAACAAAAAAACGTTTTCTCTGGATTTCCAGCAGATTATGTGAATTTCCACTCAGAGAACAAACATGGTGTACCGTTTAAAAAGTACTGGAACCCGAGAGCTGGACACCAAATACAGAATACAGGTGTAGTGAGTCTACTGGTAGTCAGCAAGGAGATCAGTCACTCAGGCAAACAAATCCAAGAAGGGTTCGGTAGAAAAGTCACAGTGAAAAGAGACATTAGACGATGCGTCAGAGCTTGGCAGCAACACACAAGACAACCCGGCAGGAAACAGGTGCTAGAGGGGACCTGACTAGTGAGTGGACCTGACTAGTGAGTGGAACCTGACCAGTGAGTGGACCTGACCAGTGAGTGGACCTGACTAGTGAGGGGACCGTGCTAGTGAGTGGACCTGACTAGTGAGGGGACCTAACTAGTGAGTGGACCTGACTAGTGAGTGGACCGTGCTAGTGAGGTGGACCTGACTAGTGAGGGGACCTGACTAGTGAGTGGACCTGACTAGTGAGTAGACCGTGCTAGTGAGGGGACCTGACTAGTGAGTGGACCTGACCGTGCTAGTGAGTGGACCTGACTAGTGAGTAGACCGTGTGGACCTGACTAGTGAGTGACCCAGTGAGTGGACCGTGCTAGTGAGTGGACCGTGCTAGTGAGTGGACCGTGCTAGTGAGTGGACCTAGTGAGGGGACTAGTGAGTGGACCGTGCTAGTGAGTGGACCGTGCTAGTGAGTAGACCGTGCTAGTGAGAGGACCGTGCTAGTGAGGGGACCTGACTAGTGAGTGGACCGTGCTAGTGAGTGGACCTGACTAGTGAGTGGACCGTGCTAGTGAGTGGACCTGACTAGTGAGTGGACCGTGCTAGTGAGGGGACCTGACTAGTGAGTGCACCGTGCTAGTGAGTGGACCGTGCTAGTGAGTGGACCTGACTAGTGAGTGGACCGTGCTAGTGAGTAGACCGTGCTAGTGAGAGGACCGTGCTAGTGAGTGGACCGTGCTAGTGAGTGGACCTGACTAGTGAGGGGACCTGACTAGTGAGTGCACCGTGCTAGTGAGTGGACCGTGCTAGTGAGGGGACCTGACTAGTGAGTGCACCGTGCTAGTGAGTGGACCTGACTAGTGAGTGGACCGTGCTAGTGAGTGGACCGTGCTAGTGGGGGTGAGTGAGTGGACCGTGCTAGTGAGGGGACCTGACTAGTGAGTGCACCGTGCTAGTGAGTGGACCGTGCTAGTGAGTGGACCTGACTAGTGAGTGGACCGTGCTAGTGAGGACCGTGCTAGTGAGTGGACCTGACTGACTAGTGAGTGCACCGTGCCAGTGAGTGGACCCTAACTAGTGAGTGGACCGTGCTAGTGAGTGGACCTGACTAGTGAGTGGACCGTGCTAGTGAGAGACCGTGCTAGTGAGTGGACCTGACTAGAGAGGGGACCTGACTAGTGAGTGCACCGTGCTAGTGAGTGGACCGTGCTAGTGAGTGGACCGTGCTAGTGAGTGGACCTGACTAGTGAGTGGACCTGACTAGTGAGTGCACCGTGCTAGTGAGAGGACCGTGCTAGTGAGTAGACCGTGCTGGACCGTGAGTGAGTGGACCTGACTAGTGAGTGCACCGTGCTAGTGAGTGGACCTAGTGAGTGGACCTGACTAGTGAGAGGGCCGTGCTAGTGAGGGGACCTGACTAGTGAGTGGACCTGACTAGTGAGAGGACCGTGCTAGTGAGAGGACCGTGCTAGTGAGTGGACCTAACTAGTGAGTGGACCGTGCTAGTGAGTAGACCGTGCTAGTGGGTAGACCGTGCTAGTGAGTAGACCGTGCTAGTGAGAGGACCGTGCTAGTGAGAGGACCGTGCTAGTGAGTGGACCGTGCTAGTGGTGGACTGAGGGGACCTGACTAGTGAGGGGTGAGTGGTCCTGACCAGTGAGTGGACCTGACCAGTGAGTGGTCCTGACCAGTGAGTGGACCTGACCAGTGAGTGGTCCTGACTAGTGAGTGGACCTGACCAGTGAGTGGACCTGACCAGTGAGTGGACCTGACCAGTGAGTGGACCTGACCAGTGAGTGGACCTGACTAGTGAGTGGACCTGACTAGTGAGTGGAGTGGCGAGGGAATGGCTGCAGGGGGGACGGACGTGAATTCCAGGTGAGTGCTGAGAAGCGTTGGACAGTAAACTAGGATGAAGTGGACACACTGTTCTGGTGGGGTCTGTAACAGTGAGCAACGGACTGATAATTATTTATAAAACGCTCAATAAAGGCATTAATGAGTTAACGCGATAACGCTTTTTTACTCGTGTTTATATACTTAATTTAGTACTGCCTTTGTTTCACGGTGGAACTTTTCATAGTTTTGCTCCTGCATGTCCATGTATTTTATATCCTTCACAACTTTTATTAACAATATTAACACATATATATATATATATTAAGTGAACTCTTCATCGCCTCTTTAAAGCCCACTGACAGCTCTGTGTACTTGTGAATCGATTCAACAGCATGAAACCTAATAGCGATTCACAGGCTGTAGTGTTTGGTTTCTGTGCTGTAGTGTTTTCTCGCCCGTCAACACGTACACACAAATACATAACACATCATAGAACCCCCACAAACCGCCCACATTGGGCCACAGAGGGCTTTTGGTATAAGACCAATGAATTCATTATTCTCAGGAATACAAAAGAGCTCAGCTGCATGAACGCTGTTCTTTCCTACATCTCGTTAGAAACGTACCCATTTCTTACACGTATTATTTGTGTTCAAATTGATTGTGTCCTGTTTATTGATTATTTCCTTTTTGAAGTGTTGTCATGTTATTTGATGCCCACGATACAAACAGGATAAGTGGTGATGGTATAATGGGAATTCTTTCTTATTCTTTTTCTTTTGTTCTTACAGACACAAACATTTCTCAAAAGCAGTAAATGCTCCACAAACATGTTCACACAAATCTTTCCCTTATCGCATGAATATCACTCTTTAGAAAGGATAACAAATGATTAGTTATTAGTACTGCCATTATCATTATTTGAGTTAACTTAAGTGATACAGTGCATGTATTTATATGTGCACTCTAATAATGTTAATAATAAAATAATAAGATCACACACAGTCCCATCTCACATCTGTCCACTTGAACCTGATCATTCTACCTGAGGGTACAGAGGGACTGATTGATGCTCTTTCCATCCCTCTCTCATGTACTTCGATGGCATTGTCCTTCCCATATTACTTAAGGAGGCCATTCAAGTAGTTTGACCTTCTCCGCTCGAACGTCTACCGCTGTCTTTCCCCTCGAGCGTGACGATGATGAAACCTTAGCCGAGTGCATCCGCATGCCGCTGGAAGCCGCCCTCCCACCGCACTGTAGGCCCGCGTTGTGGTGTCACATAGGCAGTGAGATGGACGCTGATCTGGCGTTTCCCCTTTAAAGAACATTAGACCGTGCGACGTCTCCTGGGAGTACTATTAAACTCATTCTAGACTAATGGATGAGCACGTCAGGAGGAATTCGATCTTTGGCAGTTGACGGGGAAACGTAGTGTTTGCAACACAGGTTGTGCCGGGATACTAACTCGCCCACTGCGTTGGATGGTGGTAGACGATGGTTTAACATGCACATTTCAGAAGGACATTTCTTACTTCTGATAATAGTGTGAGGAGGTGGCTGCTTCTGGGCCTTCTGCACCCGGACTTTTATGTGTGGAACAAGCTGCAAGTGCTCATAGGAGCTTCATGCCACTAGCGGAGAGGAAACTAATGTGGCAGTTCTTTTCTTCCATTGCCCAGCTGGAATGAGACATCATTCTCTATATCCTGCCACTGATGCCTTTCTTGTGGGCCATCTGGATGGCGACATTGGACCAGGTGGGAGATAGTTGCTGGCTCTTAACTCGATGGGCCGCAGCGACCGAAGGAAGATTTGTGGGCACAGGAGGCGGAGCCAGAAGTAGCGCTGTTATCAAAGAACAAAACAGTGTATTTTCTCATTTCATTTAATAAGGTTTTCCCAAACATTCCAAAAGGAATGTATATCTATACTAAAATCTATGGATACATATTTTGTGTGAAACTTTGAGACGTTCAGCTGTACAGATGGTTTAACTTTCATCTGTTATTTCGTTTTTTCAACATTCTGTCTGTTGAATCTGTGTAGCGTGCTCTCCAACATTCTGTCTGTGCTGTGTCATCCCAAAGGGCAGAACCTATACTGCAGCGAATAAAGGAGAACCGGACCCGGGTGGTGTCTCCATCCTTTGACAACATCAAGTACGACACCTTTGAGATTGAGGAGTATCCGCTGTCTGCTCAGGGCTTCGACTGGGAGCTGTGGTGTCGATACCTCAACCCACCAAGGTCTTGGTGGAGCCAGCACAACCACACCGCTCCTATCAGGTAATGCAGGAACTACTTTGTTCCAACTCCCACAGGGTGCACCCTCTATTGGACTTGGTGAATAATAGTCTCCTCCTTTGAGACTCCATTTGCATTAATAAAATTGTCCAAAAATGAACACGCCTTCCCCAGACATGAGCACACAGTAAGAAAGGCAGCACACATGGTTGATGTTACTCCCCATTTTGATGGTCCAGCATCTTCCCAGCCTAAGACCTCTTGCCCACCGTCTCAGACTGATTTAATCAGCAAAATGGAAAATCTGATCCAGGGAGTTGAGACGTCTGTGATGTCTCTAGCCAATGTGGATTCTGAAGAAAGGACCTGAATGACCACCTGGGAGCCCCCTGAGCCACGGAGGAGCTCCTACGATTGATTTGATTAATCAATAAGCTCTTTGGACAGATTAATCACAGCTCAGCCGCTACCTGCTGCCCGTTCACAGTAAGCAGGGGGGCACTTTGATGGCATAGAGCCCCCATGCCTACCTATGAGAATGTTGCTGTTTTTTTAGCTTGGCAGCTCGTCACTCATCCTCTAACACAGTTTCATGGTCATGATACAGCTGCACGTTGGAATGAATGGATGAACAGGACACCTAGACTTCTCTAACGTCCCTTGGCTGTTTTTTGGCATGCGGTATTCCCAGGAGGAGATGGATCACCTCTCTGTAGATATTTATGCCCTTTTGCAGAAACAGGCTGTATCGGTCTGCCAAAACTCACAGCAGACAGGATTTGAAAAAGACAAGAAGACAGGAGAGTTTAGACCCACTTTGAATTTCTGTGTCTTGAACTAATGCATTTCCTGCAACGCGTTCCTTTATGCTTCCATCAAGCTGCTACTGGAACTGGCCCAGCAAGGACATTCAGTCCAAACTGATTTATACTCCAAAATACAGAACATTTTTGCATGTCCTCCAGCACCTTGTACTCCTGAGTGTGTGCGTGTGTGTGTGTGGGGGTTTTGGGGTGTATGCTGGTGAAGAAGAGGTGCACAACAATGGCCTATTTCACAGACTGGACCGATTTTGCAACAATTTGGATGTGAGGTTCAGAACTCACATAGTCTCTGAAAGTTGGCAAGATTCCAGTATTGGAGAGCAAGGATGACCACCTCATACTGGGGGGGGCTGACCCCTACCAGCCCACCAGAGGCGTCACATTTTAGGTGGTGAAGCTGATTTGGCTGTGAGTTTATGGAAGAAGGCTCGGGCCCCTGTCTTGTGTAATTTGGTCGACTGTTGTCAGTTGTCTGTTTAAAAGTGGACGCAGGCAGCCGTTTCTTACTGTCATGAAGGTTTTGGGGTCACAGACCAGTATTTGCCCCCCCCTCTCATGAAGAGGTTCACACAGGGGGTCCGGAGGAAAATTCAAAGCCATATAAAAAATTGAGTATTCCGCGCAACCCCAAATCCCGTTGAGTGCGATGTCATAAGTAGCAGTGGGTGGCTGATCACTACTCACCACTAATACAGCACTTTATTGAGAGGTACACTGTGTACAGTCATTGCCCATGCACTCAAATAGAAATATTGATAGTTCTTCAATACCATTAGCCAAGAAAACTACCAATATGAACAAAAGCTTTAGGCATTTTACAGAGTTTTTCGAGGAGAACCAGATGACCTGAAGGGTTTAAACTTTAAACATTAGCTGGTTTGTAGCTCACAACACATTTCCCTTTTCCACTGCAGCAGATGATTGAAATCCTCATTAGGTAATCCTGTGAGCAATGCATTGCAGTAGTCAAGCAGAATGGGAATAAATGTTAAAGCATAAAAAGCTCCATACCATTTGTGATTCTGAACAGTTCTGTCCCTATCCAGAATGACGCCTTTGTTTTCCAGAAGCAATTGAAAGGGGATTTGCACACATGCACTTTCTGCTGATAACTTTACGCTCACATATGTTACTAGAAATGACTTAATTAGCAGTTTTGTATAATACCAATATTCTATGCCCATTAGAGACATATAACTAACAATAGACAGTACAATGTAAATGGATTAAGACTAATTGAACTTAAGGAAGTGTAAATTCATAACATCCCAGAAAATATGTATACATGCTGTTAAGTTACAGTAGTCTGCTATAACGGTTAAATGACGGAATTAACTTAAATAACATGGAAGGTATGATCATTTAACTGTATTTTACAGTTTTAAGAGAAACTGTAAGATACTGTTTTACATCCACTGTAAACACAACATACAAGGACCTTCCTCCGAAAAGAATTTTAGTACTAGCCAGTGTACATAATAACAGAAGGTCATTGGACCTGTAACTATTAGTAGATTTAGATGTAAAATATTATCCACAAACATGTTTCACTGGCCAAATGATATCACGAAGCAGTGTAGGTGATGTTAAAATCCCCCCATTTGTAAACGTCTTCTGCTTGGCAAGTCAAGCTACCATATTTTTTTCAATTTTCTGAACTGTGTGTAAAATGAAAACACGGAATGCACCCTAATTTACTAAATGACACAAGACTAACTCACGTAAGTATTTGATTTAAAGTGCGGTAACTATTTAGGCCGTAACATTACATTGTCAATGCACATAAATTGCTTGTATGCTAAACACTAAGCTCTACTTCAAATACTAGCTACTGAAACATTAGCCATACACTACAGCTTCTTGCCCCCCCCACTGTTTCAAAGTGAAAATCAAAATGAAAACATGGTGTTGAATTAATCTTGATTTGCGCAACTTGTGTTACGAAGCAAACGTGTCTTTGTTTCATGAATCTGAAGAGGCATGCTGGGATCCACAGGAAAGAGAAACTCACAAGAAACAAGCACCTTTGAGGGCGTTGACAAGTTACAATTGTCCAGCTCTTGTCTAACTCTTTTGGATTCAGTTTGATGTTGATGAAGAAGATGTTTCCTCAAAATGTCCCAAATATGTGGTGTTAGCTGAAAGCATCATTTTGACGGCTGAATCATTTCCAAGCACAATGTGCTGCATACGTTACAAAGAAATGCAATGGCTAATTCTCAGAGCACATATATGCACCATACATAAAAGGTACATCTGAAGGGCCCGGTGTGGGGATAACTGTGTCCTAAGAGTGGGCGCGTGTCTTGAAGAATATTTGTATCTGAACGTAAGTGCGTAATGCTTTGACTTTGTACAAAACATGTTCCACCACTTTTCTCTGACGCTGTCTATTTTCACCCTGTATTTTAGGAGCCCTGCTTTGATTGGCTGCTTTGTGGTCGATAGGAAATACTTTGAGGAGATTGGCCTGCTGGATGAAGGCATGGAAATATACGGTGGAGAAAACGTGGAGCTCGGCATCAGGGTGAGTCGGCCTGAGGACCTGCATCCTCCTGCTCCCACGACCCGAGCAACCACGCGCCCGCACTAGACAGCGCCGTTCAGGGTCATTCGTGTAGCGGCATAAACCATCCAGCCACACTCCCAACGGTCAAGCAAACATGTACAGCATTTCAAAAAGAAGAATGACCTTTCCTTGGACAGAATGTGGGCTTTATCAGTCATTCACGATACTCGTTTCTAATGTTTTTAAAACTGCCAGGTGGCATTGTCATTTAATGTAGGCTTAAAATACATTTTTCATTCAAAATGTACCTGTTGCACATAAGAGAATTTGTCTAGGTGAGGTGGTGCGATATAAGAATAAAATAAAAATAAGAAAAATGACATAAATATATAAAAGCAAAAAGCAAAAATATAAACAAAAAAACACTGTGCCTGTGGATGTAGTGTCTGCGTAGTGTGTCTGAGACCAGCTGAAGCTGTTTCTGTGGCCTCGATGGACCTCAGCCTCCTGCCTGATGGAAGGGGCTCAGAGGGTTTGTGGGGTCGGCTACACTCTTTCTTTCCCGCCTGGAGGCAAACGAGTCCTGCAGGGACGGCAGATTGCAGCCGATCAGCCTCTCTGCAGAGCGGAGGACACGCTGCAGCCTGCCCTCGTCCTTGGCTGTGGCTGCAGCGTACCAGACGGTGATGGAGGAGCAGAGGATGGACTCAATGATGGCCGTGCAGAATTTTTTGGTTATTCCAATTTTTTTCTATTTTCTGACAAAAAAGTGTAGTAATACTAAAACTGACACTACTAGTCCTACTGCTATGACACAAACTTCTAATAGTATTCATACTCGTACTAATATTACAACTACTACTACAGATACTAATATGGCTACTACTGCTATTTTTTTAATACGACTGTTATTTCAACTGCTACTACAACCACTACAGCCATTGATACGACTACCACTATTTCCTTCTAGAATACTTCTTAGTAGATCTATCAACTACTAAGACCACTTTAACGCTACTGCTACTACTTTTACTGCTGCAACTATAATAAAAAATCTAATTGTTTAGCTTCCATCTTTTCCTGTATTGTAGTATAAGGAAGTTAAGCTTTTTTGACAGTTATACATTAAAACTATGCATTTTCTATTTTACAATGAACCTACTTAGATACTAGAAACACTTATGTGCACAATAAGTACATGCCAATTTTTGCCAGAGTAACAGACTGCATGCAAGAGAGACCTTTGCCGATCGCTTATGTAAATCAGCGGTGGTATTTTGACAGAAAGAGTTCAGCACGTGCGTCTCAAGGGCATCATGCTCAAACTATTTCATTTTGAGTTCAAGGTTTAAGTCAGAAAACAGCCACTTGTTCTTTCCTCATCTCCCTCATACCAAACACAGAAGCCTTTTGTTATCAGCAATGTCATTTTCTTCTTTTCTGCAGGAGTGCACGCTCCTATTGTGATAAAGATTGCTTTCATGAAACTTCATTTGCACTGTGGCAATGTATTGTGCATGTTTTAAATTCACATTGCCCAATGGAGTCATTCATCATGATTGACGGCCGTCATCTGCATGATTTATATTCAGTGTGGCTGCACACTGTATATAATCCTGCAGGTTTATTGTTGGAATGCTGATTCGGCATTCTTAGAATTGTTATACCTCTTCTACTTCTACTTTCTTCTCTACGTTTATTGGTTCATTTCAGCTACACAAACCGTCAATCTATTCAGCTACGTACATGCTGGCTATGACTTTCTACCTGTTATACTTTTTCATATATTCAACTGTTTTTTTAATTTTCTTTCAAATGATTCTAATGATAGAATTTTTTCTCTAATCTTCTAACTTCAATTTTCAAATTCCCATTTCAGCCAGACACCATTTACACTTTGAAATGTTTACACCTTTTTCAAATGATTCAGCATTTTGTACGTATCTTTAACTTTTTTGAATGTATCTGGAGTGGAATTTGGTTCCATAAATATTTTGTCAACTTTTACACAATTTTTGGATAAACGTGAAGTTTTCAGGTGGAAGTCACTACACTCTCTCCTTTGGATGTACGCCTTTACAATCTCTACTTAATGCTTCACACTCTTCTCTTTGGCCTCACTGCCCTTTTTTTCCTCATCTTATTGACTCCCCATGCAGACCCACACGTACGCGTCACAGATTGTTATGCAGCTCATTCTCTAACCACGGGTTCTAAATCCTTTCTTGAGAATGTCGAGGTGTTTCTGAGGGAAGCGTGTATTATCTGTATTTGGCAGTAGCTGGCGCCTGGGCACCGGGCCAGGTGTACAGCTTTACTGGTGTTCTGTGGTAGCTCTTTGCTTTGAGAGGATGAAGGTAAGCAGGGATTATACAAAACAATGAAGTGCAGGACTAGAAAACGGAGAACAGGCACTTGTGTTCAGCATTGCAGCTCCTGCCATGTCAGCACCCTGAGATCCAAAAAGGTGCCCGCTGCAGATTTCTGAGCAGCGCTATCAAGGAAATGAGCAAGGTTTTACGTGTTGCCATGTTAAAAGCATGAGTTGACATAACTTTTACATTTCAGATTGTTAAAACACCATGGCGATCCGGGCAAACGGAAGCACTGAAAGATGTTGAAGCGGGAATTTCGAGAGAGAGAAAAAGCGGAGCAGCTGAAGTTTATACATGAATTATTAGGTTTGAATGCAATCTGGTCCCTTGGCCATTCCCGGAGCTCAGTTACCTGAGCATACTTCTGCTTTCATACCTGTCAAACTGTACACTGGAACACAAATCAACACAGGCCTGCAAGATACAACTGGGCCCTTCTGTGTCAAAACCTTTTGGATATGCTATTTGACACAAAAAGCACAAAATAATGTTGTAAGTGAATCTTGGTAACATATCAGGTTACACCTGAGCTCTATAATGTGTTAATTACACAAGCTTATTGTGAGTTATGATTTCAGTGTCCGTCTTGATTGCTCAATACAGGTTTATGAATCATCAGTTGATGATTTATGGAAAGCCTATATCCAATTATTGATGATGTTCGACAACATATAAACCCTCACAAATAATAAAAGGGTCCTGGGTCCACATCCCCACTTTGGCATTCAAAAAAGGCAGCACAATTGCCAGCTTGGTGGACATACATTTCATATACATTCCATATCCTTGATTACTTTATTTATATAAGCCCATTCAAACATCAATCAAATTTGGACATTTCTAGTTATTGAGCCCTAAATGGTTTAATGCCTTTCAGCGGGTGAAAATGTAATGACGTAGCATAAACTGTTGGCCCTTTGTGTGTATGTGTAACACAGGTGTGGCAGTGCGGCGGCAGCGTGGAGGTGCTGCCCTGCTCCAGGATTGCCCACATTGAGCGCGCCCACAAACCCTACACGGAGAACCTGGCGGCCCACGTGCGGCGTAACGCTCTGAGGGTGGCTGAGGTCTGGATGGACCAGTACAAGAGCCACGTCTACATGGCCTGGAATGTTCCGCTGCAGGTACACGGACAGCACGCCGCCACGTTCAGTGGCGTGGGTGTAATTGGGTGTAACTGGGCGCATTGTGCGTCGCGGTCAGGTGCACAGAATGCAACAAAAACATCGAAGAGGAGTTCTGCTTTCACATGTGCTCAGGTTACCAGGAAAAGGAAAATGGCTTTAATCAGTTCATGTTTGGAATTTGAACTACTTATCCATAAGAGATTCTAACTAATAAACCACACACCAAGGATGCTTCCAATGCAGATGCTAGAGTGCAGGAATTGTAAACTCAGATGGGTTTGTACTTATTTCCCTCCCTAGAAGTCAGGAATAGACATTGGGGACATCACTGAGAGAAAGGCCCTGCGATCCAGACTCCAGTGCCGACCGTTCAGCTGGTTCCTTTCCAACATCTACCCTGAACTCCGGTCCTACAGCAACACGGTTGCTTACGGAGTGGTGAGTTTGTTTTTTTCCTTAAATCTCAAGATTCCCGTTCTCTGGTCTGCGGCATTGATCCCAGCAGATTATTTATCATTATGCTGAGAGCTCTTCCTATTCACCGGATGCAGGAGCCCCACAAAGTCTGTTTGCCGGCCCGCAGCTGGACAAACAATACCCAATAGATGCTCACTTTCGCTGGGCAGGAGAAGAAATATAGACTAAAATGAATCTTCATCTATTGTGGCAGGTTACGAGCAAATAAAGGGTTGGATCCGGTTTCAGTTTGGCTTGGTTTGTAACACATTGTATTCAGAGGACTCTGGATATAAATTGGCCCAACAAGTTCGAACGAGCAGAACTTGGAATTGAAATAGGAATCTTGAATGATGATATTGCACCAACGCACCAACCGCCAAGACAAATTCCTTGTAAGTTTGACATATTTTGGCAATAAATGTTTCCTGATTGTAGGCGATTAGTACCATTATTGGTCATTGGGGGCTTAAATTCCCGGGAGCTGGTCGAGATATGACCATTCTCGGCCCTGTAGCCGTCACATCTTGTCCAGTTCGAACCCAAACGCAGACTACACAGGGTTGGTGGTGACGAAGTGAGTATTTATTGGATGTATTCCAGACGTGTAGACAGGGGGATACCGGCGATGAGGCGATGTGGTGGGAGGTTCTGGTTGCCAGGCAGGAGTGACGGGAAATCCAGGTGTGGACGTGCCAGAGGCACCGGTGATCCTGGACCTCCGGCTTTGTACTCGTCGCCCAGCAACCCGAACAAGTTACGTTCAGAAGCACAAAACAGACTCAAAGAGCTGGGATCGTGGCAATAACCAGGAACTGTGCACAAATACTTTTGTAGAGATACAACTCCTATTCAATCCCTATTCAATTTGAGAAACTGCGAGGAATTCAATGAGCTTATTTGTTATTTGAAGAGTTGTATTGTTGGCCCGAACATTTCCTAATAAACATATCGAACCGTCGAAATACCACTTGCATAAAACATAACTTTTGAAGTATTGCAGTATTTCAACCTACAAAACCTTTCCACTAATACGGCGTCTAATATGTCATACAGGCTTCTACACTTTCAAAATTTCAAATCACAGCAGCAGTGTATTGAAAGGCTGAAGCTTTTTTTATCCCTCCTCTGCATGACTAGTCCTCGTCAGCGCAGGCTGCGGGAGGACTTTGCGTGATTGAAAAATGGACAGTAACCTGTCGAAGGATGAGCATATTCATCCAGTCTCATTTGAACCCTATAACCTGAACAGCGATCTAGTCATGGTTACCGGTCTTCTGAGCGCCTGAATGCAGTCTGAAAATATTCATTATTTCTGCTTTAAAATCGACTGAAAGTCTGTTACTGGGGGGGAAACGGAAGCAGCGGTTGGATGTGGAAAAGGGGGGGGGGGTGTCGTACTACTACCGAGATAAGCAGCCTGAAAGGAGCCGACAGCTGTATAGTGTCACCTCTGGGGTCTGTTGTTCCATTTCAATCACAGTGCGAGCCGGAGAGAACGACTGTTGACAGCACTGAGCGCGTGCGAGGGCTCGGCTCTGATTGACATGCACGCGTTGCCACTGGGACGTCTGGAGAGATGTGCACACGAAGTTTACATATTTGACAAAACACAAATTCTCACAGGAGATCGCAGTTGGAGAGCGTTCCACAACGTGCGAATGTTTTTATGTGTGTGCTTAGCGGTAATTATCTAATTAATTATCACGTTGCTTTTGCAAACTACGGCAGCGATCACGGTAAACAGT
The DNA here is from genome assembly GCA_014132575.2 of Gasterosteus nipponicus. Classification (NCBI taxonomy): domain Eukaryota; kingdom Metazoa; phylum Chordata; class Actinopteri; order Perciformes; family Gasterosteidae; genus Gasterosteus; species Gasterosteus nipponicus. The sequence goes on from BMAF01000001.1 coordinate 1,549,227, forward strand.
ATTCCTATTAAATATCATCCTGTTAATAAAAACAAGACACGTGTTGTTATTTAACATATCTGTGAAACGTTTGTAGCATTAATTAACAACTTGCATTTTAATATAATGAAATTCTCGCTCCTGCAGCACAATATCTACGCTAATATATAGTGGCACCGCTTTTCTGTTTTGTATAAAAGCTACCCGGGATAAATGGGGGACAGACAGATTTATTTAGTAAAGCAAACAGCCATTGGTACCACTGAAAGCCTTTGAGACTATTGAGCTGATGGAGATTAAGAGGCATTCTATTCAAATCAGCTCTTTTCAAAGACTTAAGAACGCTGTGCAGGAAGCTAAACTTCACCTCCACACAATCCAAAAAGGCAGCCGTGTCGTTCCAGCGCTCTGAATGTGCGCCGCACGCCGCGTCTCGCCCGTGTTCGCCGGGATTGACGCCCAGTGAGGAAAGCAATCGGTTTAATAATGACGCAGATGTGAGGCCTAAAAAAGGTTCCCTTCTTCCTCTTGCTTTTCCCGTTTGCGTTGTGCCATCGTTAGTTACGTGTTCGCTTGTTACCTCCCCTCCGCCGATCACCCATCACCCATCCCATTTTCACCCGTCTTATCTCTCCGGTTTTTCTAGTTGAAGAACAATCTGAGAGACAACCTGTGTTTGGACCAAGGACCCGACACTGACAATGTTCCCATCATGTACCAGTGTCATGGCATGACACCGCAGGTCAGTCGCCTCACTTACTCTTTACTGACTTCGTTGTCTGCAAATGGGGGATTCATAGAAAGCCATTATTAGATAATATGGCGCTATAGTTTCAGAAACTGTCTGCGTAGTGAGAAAGCATAGACGTAGACATATGAACGAGCTGTTAAAACAACTTTCTTGTAAAGAGTTATTGTGAATGATAAAACAAAAGGTTTGTTATAGACACGCTGGTGGGGCTGCAGGACAAACCTACAGCAAAACGTTCTGATTAAATGCCAACATCCCATAGCTCACATCACATGAGCGCTACTGTCACAACCAACTGTCCTGATTGGACAACAATGTATCACCGACAAGAGATGAAACCACTCCAGCCAATTAATGCCATCTAAAATCACACAGTGATCGCACCAGACCAACATGTAGACCAGCAAAGGACGATGCTGAAGCTCCCTGAGCATCAAATAGACACTAATAAGTAAGCTAATTAGACCAGGTACCTAAAAGGATGCGCTAACAAACAGCTAATATGCTAATATGCTGGAATAATGCTGCTTCGTCATGTGCCTTCTGTACAGTGAAAGGTTTCAGCTCTTGCTGCTGAAATATCTAAAGAGTTGTCATCCAGACATTCGGGCAGATCAACGTCTCCATCCGCCTCCCGAAGGCCATTTACTTCTTCGGGGCCGTAAAAGCAGCCCGAATTGTCCATTTGATGGAGGCACTGAAAAACATCCAAGGGACTGTGACGGCCCTGTAGCATGATTCAATTAAGAACTCACATTTTACTCTCTGCCTGCCATAGAGAAGCTTGCATAATCACAAATAAATGTCCACTACTACCAATCTAGACATCGAAAAAGAGCCTTTTAATGGCAGGCCAAGCTTTGCCTCCATTCAGGGCAAAGGGCAACAGCTTCCGCCTTTCTTTCTGCGTCATACTATGCAATATAGCATCAGCTGATCCGATCAAGCGTGTGCGTAACCAGGCGTTAGCTGCAATAGAGTTATTTTGAGGTATTAATGACCAAATAATTGATGCGCTGGTTTTTGTGGAGGAACTTCATCTAGCAAGACATCGTTTAGCCTCTATGGCGTACCGTTTATTCAGAAAACGGGTATTTTGGGGCTTTACGAGGATAATTGAAGATAGCGGCTGAATATCATTGCACAGTGCGGATCTGCCAGGGGAACTAATCACTCAGCGGGAGATTTTATGCTATTCCTTGTTCACCAACTATAGAGGGATTAGAGGATGTTGCTATAACAGATACTGTATCCTCGCCTCTCTTTGCATTGGCCAAATTCATTTTCCCCTCTCTGGGACAAACCGTGCTGCAAGTGACACACGGTAAAATGAACAACAAAATAAATCGGATTTATTGCATTAGTGAATGTCATGTTGAGGAGACATCGAGGACAAGCAGCCTTTAGGATGCAGAGCAACAAGAAGCAGGATCCATTTCACCGCTGACATCAAAGACCAGAATATTCCTCTGGTCTTTTCCACTTACATGTTTTAATCATGTGGAGTATCTTGTGTAATGTTATTCCCCACTCTGCCCATATTCCCCATTCTGATCCTTTAATCTTGATTAGTCCAATCCTTATTATCTCTGGGTCTTCTGCCTCCTGAACACAATTACTGCATTTGTGTGTGTGTGTGTCCAACCGGATGGGTGAATATGGCTTTGGATACGTAATTCATTGTTAAAAAGGTCAATGATGCATAATGTTCCTCCATTTCCTTTTCAACCACTTGACAGTTGAGGAACAACAAGAGTGAGGGATTTGTGTAGTATTATGTTGTATCATGAAAACAGCTACGAAACGCACGCCTTGTTCATGTGACGACGGTTCACGACGGTGGCCCATCGAGTAGAGGAGGTGCGCCGGCAACTGCCAGGTTCGAGTCCCGGCTGCTCCATGTCCCATGTCGAAGTGTCCCTGAGCAAGACAACTAACCCCCAATTGCTCCCCGGGGCGAAAATGTAAAAACTTTGGATAAAAGCGTCAGCTAAATGACCTGTAATGTAATAATAGTGATTAAAAGTTGGCACTTGGGACAAACCTGAACCCTCAGAAAAAGGCATTTTTCACTTGTTGCGTTCAAAGTACAAGCAGACCTAAAACTGGAGTCTACAATCTTTACAACTTGCATTTCTATCTTTCTGAGGGCCTTGAGTATTTTTTGCAGAATGGAGGACACCCTCAAACGTTTCCGCTTCTTCAGGAGGCTATTTTAGCTTTTAAAGAAAGTATTTTGCTATTAATGTAGTGAACAAGAGTTCTCTCAAGTAGAAATATAAATATGTTATGTGTACATTGGCATGCCCTTCACGTGTAAGCGGGGGGGCTTGGTGTCATACTGAACTTTTAAGTAATTAAAAGCTGTGGAGGTTTAGAAAACTGCCAGGATCTTGATCGAAGAACAATTCAAAAAAAGATTCACACTTTGAAATATGTCCTATTTAGAAAAGGAAAAGGCTTTTGAGCAAAAGTGACTTTTCCTACTTCACAGAAAACATGGAAAAAGTGTATCTCTAAAACTTTTGACAAAATCTATCTGTAAAAAAAAGAGTTTGTCATTTATGAGCCTGCCGGTTATTTTCACGGCTCATTAAAAGGTTGTCATGGCACGGAGTAATCCATTTTCAAAATGACTGACTGTGACCAGTCTGATCAGTGTACGACAGCCTAATTGTCTCTCTCTCTCTCTCTTGGTTGGTGGTTGGGAGCATAGTGAGCTGGGGCCTCGCTTATAGACAAGTTTCCCGGGCACTTCCGGTTTACTTCCTGTTTCTGCCAAGAACTTCCGGCGCAGGCTGAGTAGTGGTGTAAAAATGGCTTTGGAATGGCAACATTCGACCGAAAATCTTGTTAATGGTGTTTTGACCATTCCGCATCCAAGTAAGGTAACATCATGGGCGGGCAACATGTCGATATGGCCCAGCATCACAACATCCAAGATCTTTTCTTATTTTATTGATTCCATGGCGGTGGATGGGAATGCAATTAATAACCTGAAAAGCTCAGAGGCGTTTCGTACCTCCATTCCGACAAAGTGGGCCGTGTACTTTTACACGATATGGGCATATAACGGCCGATGTTCAGCCAAGCCAGTCCGTTAACAATTCAGCGCGTAACGCCTGGGCTTTGGTTACCAAGACGGGAGATGTGGAGACTGCAGGCTGTACCTGTAGCCATGCAGCCGCCGCGCTTTGGAAGGTACGTTAGCCCATCTTATGCTTGTATTAAGATGTTTGCATGTATCCGTGTGTTAATATATAACAGAACACGAAGAGTAATAAAAAGAAAGAGTAATCCCCTCTAGCCTGCCTGCACTAAAAGCATTTAACCCTTCAAAGTCGACTGACGAGCGTTAAAGTGCGCACCCCTGACATATCTATTAATAGCGTCGGAATGGATAAAAGGTATTAACGTACTTTTTTTTCTATGAAAAAGCTGACATTCGTCTGCGTAATAATTAGTAGACTGTGTTGACTTTGAATGATAAGCCTTCCGTATTTGAGTGCAAATCTATAGCTAACCAAAGAGCGTAAAAGACGCTAACTCGCTAACCGGAAGTGCTTTGCAGACACAACCGGAAGTCGTTGGCAGAGTGAAAGGCCAATGGCGGCCCGCTTATTTCACTCAGGAAACTTGTCTATAAAACCATGCGTAGGATTTGCGTCAGAAGTGGCGTACGGATGAAACGTAAGGAGACATCCAGACTTATAAAACCGTGCGCACGCACGTCCTGCGCAGTTTTCCCTTAATAAATCACAATCACTTCTAAATGCAGCGCAGCTTTTGCGGCTTCATGCCACGCCCATAGTTGCCCATATATGGTCTGTGGAACGCCCACAAATTAATATTCATCGATTGCGAAATCATGACAAACACTGAGAGGAAAACGAAGAAACGTAACTTCACTGAGTGTGAAGTGGAAACGTTCATTGGCCAGGTGGAAAGGAGGAGTGAGATGCTCTTTGGAGGACACAGTGTGGACATCACTGATGCCAAAGAGGCACCACGGCAACGCTGCAGCCTCACAACCTCGGACCGCGGCCCAAATAAAAGAAAAAATGGTCATCAAAGTGGATGCAAAGAAGCGTTTAGGACGCCATCGCCAAGGTGTGTCTGAAACGGGTGGGCTTGTTGTAGATAAATGTCGCTATCCGAGTGCATTTGATTGTGTTTGGATGAGAAGTATAAACATTTAGCATCCAGACACCCGGTTGGTTTTCTCCGCGGTGCGCCGGCAGATCGGGGCGACACCGGGTGGGAAAAGCGGTCGGTGGAAAGTTGGTATTTATCGACATGGAGCCTCCTCCTCTTCCTCAGGCAGATTCCATGTAACGTTAGAGGAGTATCTTCATGACCGTGGGTTTGTCCTAAATGTTTTCTTGAGACTCTGGCACAGCGACTTGCAAGCAGCGTATTAAATAAAGTGACGTGTGTCTTAATGCGGCTTTGGAAATGAACACAAAGGGATTCTGTATTTTCTCATGAAGCCTGAACATTCTGGTTATTTGGCCAATGTTTTGATAACCGACCGCTGCCAGTTCAGTGTTTCCCATCATTATAAACAGGTGTGCGCCCCCCCCACCCCGTAAAAAGTCAGACCCCTCCCCCATGACGTAGTAAACCCAACGTGATCTCCAAAACCTGTTTGTAAAAATGTATACGAAAATCTTGAACATAGAAATTGGTAACAACACATAGGAACTGGCGGTGGTTAACCACGCCCCTCGAGTGAACAACATGGCGGACCACGTCGGATTCTTGAGTGAACGTCTCTCCGCCATGTTGGATTTTTTGAGGGGGTTAGGGTTAGTGCTGCGTCCCCCAGCTCTGCTGTTTGTTGCTACACGTGTTTGGGTGCATGCAGTGTCTTGATTACAGATGATACACCTGAGCAGAACCTGTGTTGGCGCTACAAAGGCTTCCTGGACCGTTCTCGGGGGGGGGCCCCCCCCACACAGATCCTCTTGAGAGTCTGCACAACGGTGCTTGCTGCTGCCATGATCGCCGTTCAGCCGTCCACCCAGCAGTGAAAAACGTTCCGCATTTGTATTTTGTTTTAGCTTGTTGTTAAGATACGTTTAATATCCATTTTGTTAAATAAAATACCCCTAGGTTATTTTGATACGAGCCGGTTTGTGTGTCTCTCGCCTTTATGTTAAGGGTGGTGTCCGACCGCCCGTAACATAGGTTGGCTCATCTGTAATCAAGACACTGCAAGCACCCAAACACATGTAGCAACAAACACCAGAGCTGGGGAACGTAACAGTTTTCTATTCTTACAAGTTGATAATCAAAAGTTCTTTTCATGGGCTTAGTTGGGGGTTCGCTGTCTTGTCTTGATTTAAGAGTTAGGTAAGGGGGGAAGCAGGATCTGCCAAGCAGGCAGACACGAGTCTGACAAGATGGGGAGTCAGTTTATGTCCTGGCTGAAGGTCTGCGGGTCAACTAGCAGATTTACCAGCCAAAGGGGGGGTTAGAGACACACCAACACTATTCAACATACACACTCTGTTTACGATGTTTACGTTAAGTCAGGAGTCTGGACATCGGATGTGACCGGATCTTTAGATGCGGGAGGTGGAAGGTCCTCCTCTACGCCAGTTTAGGGCCAATAGAAATATTTCCTTCTCTGTCTTTCAAGGGTTATAAAACATGATGTTCTTGCTGATGTTAGTTGTTCTTCTGGCCTGTGTGCTGCCTGAACTGCTCCTGCCTTTGCAAACGCAGCGCTGATACTTGACCTGTGATCTGACAAATAAATTTTCCAGAACAAGAGAAGTTATTCGGCTGAATTTTTGATAACCCCGACCAGGCTCCAAATCTTGAACACGTATTCTTACAAAGTTAACACTGATTTCCCGTTAAAAATGCAATCCTAACGTTTATTTTACATCGTTAGACTCCACAAAGTGTGTTTACGGGGGCGCAGGTCCCCGTTCACTTTGAACAGGGCGACGTCATCAGTTGCAGTCCGTATTTATTTCGTATGTATCACTACTACTACGAATTTGTATGTTCAAGATTTTCGGATACATTTTTACGAACAGGTTTTGGAGATCAGGCGGAGTAAACCTGGGGGAGACACTGCAGTCTACCTAATCAATGCGAACAACGTGTGTGTCCGTCCTCTGACTCGTGTCACTGGAAGATGGGTTCTGGTTTTATCTGTTCAGGTTAATTAGATATATTCGTTGTTTTAGTGTTGTGTGATCACGTGATCTGTTGGCACCTTCATCACATTGTAACGGACTGACAAGTTCTGTGAGCGAGGTTACACATTAAGAGTTTTTAATTTCTTCCCTTACATTACTTTTACTTTTATTCTTTAAGTAGTTTTGAAACCAGTACTTTTATACTTTTACTCAAGTAAAAAGCTTGAGTTGATTCTTCAACTACAGAAGTTTTACTTTTGACACCTTTGGCTGCACTGCAGCGCGACTCCTTCTCAGAGCGCAAGATCAGCAGTCAGCGTCATTACGCATCGTGGCGGCATCGTGGCGTTTTATCACCGTCCGTCTGACAAGCAACAGCTGTGTGTTGAGGACGAATTGCATAACATGCCGATATTATTGCAGAACGTATTTCACTTTTCTTTTTGAAGATGTGTTAATTTGTATTTCTGTTTGTTTTACGCTGCAGATCGATCAAACGGGTGTTCGTGTTATTTATGAGAGGCAGTATTGGCATTTCTAGTTTTACACACGTTTGCGTGTTTCTTGCATTTGCTGACTGTTCTTATTTCACCCGTTTTTGTGCGCACGCATGGGTCCGAGCTTGCGTGAAGGGCCGCAAATTTTTCCATCAAGTTTGCTTTTTATAAATACCGATTATTATACCGTTGCGTACGCCTTCTTTTGTGCGTACGCACCGTTTATAAATGAGGCCCCGGTGAGGTTGGTGATTTTCAGACTGTCTTTCTACATTCCCTCATATTTCATAGTGTGAAGGAGTGTTGGTGGTCTCTCTCACTAGGTGCTCGCCAACCGGCTTATAAACTCTCGAGACCATAACGCTGCATGGTGGAAATCGCATTGCGCATTTAAAGGCTCAAGACAGCTCGAAGACTGCGGTACAGCTTCGGCGTGCCATGGACCGGGACTGCTTGTGTGCTGCTGAGGAGGGCTGGCCGTTTATGGTGTGACAAACACCTACGGTCCATCCGTAAGATGTGATGACACCAGGGGTGGGCCTTTTTGAGGAGTTGCTGTTTGGCAGCAGCTATGTCACATCCCAGGTCCTGACGTCCCAGAGTGTCTCAACTCAGACAAGAGACCCAAACGCAGATATTAAATGTCTTTTAATGAAGAGGAATTCGGGCAGGCAGTGTCGTTGTTGGAGTACACGGGGGATCTCTAGAATCAACTGGGAACTACGAGGATACAACGGTGGTAAGACCTGGTGAAACACACCAGACGAAGTGGCAACAAGAACAGGGAGCAGACACAGGTTATATGCCCAAGGGATAATTGACAAACAGGGAACACCTGGTGTGGGGGGGAGACCAGGGAAAAACAGGTGAACACAATTAGGGCGTGACACCAGAGTACGATCTGAGAGGCTGCCTGCGAGAAACTGGGTCGTCTAATGAAGACCGCCACGCCTCATACAGCGGCGCAGAGCAACGTCCGGTCCAGCAGGCTGCTGCTGCGGAGTTTTGGAGGTCTGGTGGCCCACACCTCCAACACTTCTGCCCTGACAGTTGAGAACCCTCCTGGGGGAGGATCCCTCCCGTAGGAGGCCAAGCGGTCCTCTCCCAGGGTAAGAGCAGTCTCCAGTGTTGTCAACTGCGATGTTTGGGCCGGGTATTGTATTTTCAAATTACAGCAACACGTTCCTGTAGATACATGTTGCACAATATGTGAAGTGTGTCCCCTTCTCACACCAGGTTCTGGTCCGGGCTTTGGCGTTCTCATACCTTGACTATTGTAACTCCCTCCTAGCAGTTCTACCTGCCAGTGCCATCCTTCCTCTGCAGCTCATCCAGAATGCAGCAGCTAGGTTGGTCTTTACCTTCTGTACTCTGAGGCTAAGACCTGATAGCCCAGTGTGTGGACAGTAACAATGGAAGGTTTACCTTGATAGAGTGAGGATTACTACTAATGACTATACCTGGACTAGTTAGCATTTTGTTAGCAATTCTGATGGCACCTACGCATAGTACTCTTTAGTTCTTCTGGCTTTCTTAAAGAAATTATACTTTCATGATTCTTGTATTTTTGGGTCCATACCCTCTGAATCAAATGCACTTATTGTAAGTCGCTTTGGATAAAAGCATAAGTTAGAAAAATGTACAAAATGTAAATCTGTATTTAATAAGAATTCACTATACAATGAAATGATAGATATGTTGTCTTGGAATTCTAGCTAGTTAAAAAGCAGTTATTTATTGCAGTTGCTATACCCACTAGTTATTACATTTTAAAAGGGCTTTCCATGAATATTCATACATGGTTATGCATACACGGATCAATAGGCAACTGTCGCTTCGTGGAGAGCAGCGTTGTCTTCTGGCAGTTCGATCCCGGGCTCAGCTTGTCAGCACATCAATGTGTCCTTGGGCTCACAACCCAAAATAGCTCCCGTGGTTATATGACTACGGCGTGTGTGAACGTTAGTGACTGATGTGTGTGGTAGCTGCTGTCACCAGTGTATGAATGGGTGAATAATGACATGTAGTGTGAAAGAGCCTTGAGTGGTCGGGGTGGAGAGTACAATCTGGAACTAGCTTTCCATCCCTGACCTAACACCTTCATCGTTAACCACTGATTATTCTCTCTTCCTTTTTTCAGTTTGTCTTTTTAATTAGATCAGTTACAGGTAGCCTGTTTATTTTATTCAAGTAAGAATGTGGTTTAGAGATCTGGCAACGCAGGTGAGGTAAACAACGAATTAAAAAACCCACTTAACATTCAAAATATAGCCTACTTTCATTGCCCCCCTGCTAATGACTGAACTCTGTGAATACGGCATGTTTTAAGATGCAAAAGTGTGAGTCGTCTCTATTTTAGTTCTGCACATTTTAGTAAAGAGAAAACAAAAGGTTTTCCCAAAGTGCTTCTCTTGCAATCTTGCCCTCTAGGTGTTTTCCTTGCCCATCACCATTTGCATTATATATGAGGTCCAACCGTGTAGGCCCATGTTCAACCCTTTTGCTGAAGCCGGTCAGACTGGGGAACGTCTCCCCACCCGTTTTCAATCCACTAGCTAGTATAAGAAAGGACAGCGCTCCATTATCTGTGTAAATCCAGAAGAACTGTGGGCAGAAACGTGGCTTGGGACTAATGATGAACTCCATGGTAGTATAGAAGTGCACCCTCATGTCCTTGGCAGGTCGAACTGATTCAGCTGCCTTGGGAAGTACTTCCTCTGCTGAGCAGTCTTTGTGATGCCGCTGATTCCCACTTGGGGTCCTGGGTTTAGGTGGAGCCCATCAAAACAACCATTAGTTTGCACCGGTCACCAGTGCATCTCACATCTTCAGGCAGACTCTGACTAGACAGGGGTCAGATGACGGTGACGTCGACCACGAACTCCAGGAGCTCGACGGACATGCAGGCTGCTGAGGGGCAGCAGCTTGTGTACAGGCTGATGGGTGGAGGGGAAAGAACGCAGCCTTGAGGGGAACGACAATAAAATGTATTCAGCTCATTTGCCCAGATCTGTCGGGAACAGTGGGTGAACTCCTTGGAGGGTAACATCTAGGTCAAGCTTTAATTCTCCTGGACAGTTAGTGTAGTAACTGATTCTCCAGCTGAGGTTCCCTAAATGGCTTTTAAGGGTAGAAGGCGTAGAAATGCTTAGAACCCTACAGGTTTTTCCACAGCAAAAGAGAAAGGAATCTTTCTTTCTGTCACAAACGCTCCAGGTCCTCCCTGTTTCTGTTTCCCAGCAGAATGTGTACTACACCAGCTCTCAGCAGCTTCACCTGGGAGTGCTGAGTCCGACCATCGACGATGACGACAACAAATGCCTTGTGGATGTGAACAGCAAACCCAGGCTGCTGGAGTGCAGCTACGCAGCTGCCAAGCACATGAAGCTCACCTGGACGTTCACTCAGGTAAAAACCCAGTTCATAAAATTAAAATGCATATAGTGTACACCAGAATACAGCCATGATTCTGAAACTGTGTAATCAATAAAGTAATGACAATATTGTAAAACCACTGTAATTCTGCAACTGTAATAGAATAATACCAATGTAGTTATGATTGTATTTGATGTAATGTGATCAACTGGAATGCATGCATGTAATACTTGCACAACAACTGATATTGACTAAGGATCATTCGAAATCCGAGTTACATTGAACTCACCAGAAGACTCCCAGAGGTGTGGACACTGACTTTCACACCTTTAAGCATTGGTATAAATACCTGTAGGAACCATTGTTCTGGAGTTGACTGGTGGAGGCGACAGACGGGCACTATGGGGGGTCAAAGGACTGACCTGGGGCCTGTTGGTCGCTGAGACCAGCGGCTCCTCAGCTGAGATGTTCTTTTTAACATGTTGGCCTCTGCAATCAGTGTATGGTTGTGTGTTTACAGACATGTAGGGTAGACAGTATTTAGAAGACCAGAGTGGTGCTATAAACGCAAGTCCACTGACCATAAAGAATAGTGATGTGCCGTTCGTGAACGATCCTTACAAGGACTCGGGAGTAACGGGTCCTCTCAAAGAGAGATTCGTTCATTTCCTCGTTTGCCGCGCATTGGGACTGTTGCATAGGCTCAGTCAAGGAAACGGAAATGATTTGTTCATTGATTCGTTCATTTCCCATTTGGGTACTACTGAGCCTATGCAGGTCACGTGAAAAAGGACCCAAAGACTTGTATCCGGCAGATGAACAAATCATTGATCCGACTAGGTTGGCAGAAGAATGAAACACTGAACGAATCGTTCATCTGCCGGGTAGTTTTTGGATCTTTTTTCACATGACCTGCATAGGCTCAGAAGAGGAAACAGAAAGGATTTGTTTGCCTCGTTCACTTTCGCGTGACTCTGTTTAGTAAGATGTGAATGATTCTGTCATGAACCGGGTACCTCACTCGTTTTCCTTTCCACCCTTTCTTGTGATTTGCACACACCTTCCCTTCACTTACACACACACACACACACACACACTTAATTACACCTGCTCATTCATTCCCAGCTGCTTCTCATTCTCTCATCTCATCATCCTCTCTTCCTCACCTATTCCTGCTTCCTTTAATTTAGACGCTCCATTTCTAGTCTGCCTCTTCCCCTTGATCTCCACCAGAGCATTACCTATGCACCCGACCTACCTGAGCTTGCCGTCCCATATCGCCCACCGGGCCGGGCCGGTTCGGTTCGTGCTGAACTATTATTTTCCCGTTGCTAACCTCTGCTTTACCCAGCCTCCTGTTGGACGTGAGCTGCCTGCTTTCTGGTGCGTTCTCCCGCGGCCTGGACCTCGTTCTCCGCTCTCACCGGGATTCCCCGTTGCCGCCGCCCATCTCTTCCTGTTAAGCATTAAGAGCTTTTTTGTTTGTGAGACCACCTTGTGGCTACTTGCCTTTTTTGCCTCGGCCATCCTGAGTTCATTAAAACAGACTTCCCTGTTCCCCTAATATACAGCAGAAAATATGTAAAATATATGTTCTCCTTTTATGAACCCGGTCAATGGATCGGTCTCCTGGCTCGTTAGTGCGACTCGGTCTGCGTGGATTTCGCACACCGCTGCCGGGCATCTTTCTCTCCAACGTGCGCTCACTGCGCAACAAACTGGACGAACTTCAGCAGCTGGTGAGGAGAGACAGAGACTTTTCTGCATCCTCCGTTTTGTGCTTCGTGGATCGATACGGGACTCCGCGCTCCAGCTGGCGGCCTTCCAGCTGCTCAGAGCGGACCGCGACACGGAGCTCTGCGGCAAGGCGGAGGGTGGAGGAATCTGCTTCTACTCAAACACTGTTCTCCTGATCTGGAGTCTTTTATTGTTAACGGTAAACCCTTTTTCACTCCATTCATCCTGAGCGGTGTTTACATGCCGCCGCCGTGCAACGTGCACGAGGCACAGCGGACACTCGCTACATGCACTAACTACATGGCTATAAAATGTTGAGCAACACCCCCCTGATAAAGATGGACTCTGCGCATGCGCAATGGACAACGGGTGGAACACAGAGGGATTTGCGGATAGGAAAGAGGAAGATGAAAAGGAAGACATGAGACCTATTGAAAGGTAGGCTGGGAGAATAAAGAACAGTGGTTTAATTAAAACGGAAAAAGTCAAGGAGAGGCAGCGACAGAACAAAGTGAAAGAAAAGACAGTGTTTCATGTGAAGTGGGCAGTCAGTATTTGTGAATTATTGATAAGTAGCTCTCTTACATTATGGAACGGAGCTTGACCCGATGGGAGAAGAAGGCATGGAGAGAAAGATAGTGTGGAAAGAGTAATAACAGAGGGGAAGAATTGCCGCTCAGAAATCTGCCTGAGAGCTGGTAGTATTTTCCCATGTAGCGGCTAGTGTTTCCTGATAAATTAATTTTCTTCCATTAGCCGTTTATTTTCTTGGTCTACTTGTATTTGTACCTTAATTGAATCCCACCACTTACCCTCATTTCAAAACGATTGCTACTCTGTACAGAACTTAACACAGCAGTAAGGACAAGGCCTCCTCATGGAGCTTCCGGAGTAAGAATGGGTTGCTTTCTGGTGGAATCAAAAGGAATTAAGATAAACAGCAACTGTTATTGAACATAATAAACAGTATGAATCCAACCAAGTTAAAGACAGCACTAAAAATAACACAAGAATGTTGCAGTCAGGGTTTTTAGATAGTTTACATGAAATGTTTTCCTTACGCTCCTCACACGTTGGAGAGCATTGGAAAATCAATTACAAATTACAAATTTGTCTGCTTTACAGTCTGTACACATACAACATCCTCTGTCCCAAAACCCTCCATCGGCACAGGAAAAACTCCCCAAAAAATGAACAAACCCTTCCAAGAGGGAAAAAAGGGAAGAAACCTTAGGGAGAACGTCAGAGGAGGGATCCCACTCCCGGGATGGACAGACTACAATGGATGCCATTTGTACAGAATGAACAATGTATAATCATGCAATTCCTATGACAGAAATGATTCAAGTAACTGTGTAGTAAGCCAGGCGCACAGCAGGACCACTGCAGGGGAAACCACCATCAGATAGAACCACCATCCACAGAAGCTTGTGGGGAGGGAGAGCACGGAGACTTTAGGAGAGGGTAATGTTGGTTTACGAGTACCGTAATATGATTAATATCTAAAATAATGATGATGATGATGATGGCAGCAGCAGGCGTCAGCATGACCACGGTAGGTGTCAGGACCAGGATCCAGAAGGAACCACGATCTAGGGAGACCTGCTCGGGGAGAAACCACAAAAAAAAACTCGCGGAAAGAAGCTGAATTAGTCATGTGCATTAATAAAACTTGAATTATTGTAGAACGAGAGCGTGGGAGAGGAGCTCTGTGTGTCTAAGAAGAAGTTCCCCGGCAGTCTAAGCCTATAGCAGCTTAACTAAGGGCTGGTCCGGACTAACCTGAGCCAGGCCTAACTATAGGCAGAATCAAAGAGGAAAGTTTTAAGTTTTACTTTAAAAGAGCTGAATCTGCCCCCCGGACTGAAAGTGGAACCTGGTTCCACAAAAGCGGAGCTTGATAACTGAAGGCTCTGGCCCCCAGCCTACTTTTTAAAACCATAGAAACAACAAGTAACCCAGCATCTATGGAGCGCAGCTGCCTTGTAGGGCAATAAGGTGTTACAAGCTCTTTAAGATACCTACAAGGCACTTGCTGGTGAGGCACCGTTGTGAGGAGAAGTACCTTAAAATCTATTTGTGATTTAACAGGGAGCCAGTGCAGAGATGTTAATACAGAAGTGATATGATCCCTTTTCTTAGTTCTTGTTAACACACGTGCTGCAGCATTCTGAATCAACTGAAGAGGCTTAAGAGATTTACAAGAGCAACCTCATAACAAAGAATTACAGTAGTCCAGTCTGGAAGTGACAAACGCATGAACTAATATTTCTGCATCACTTTGAGACAGAAAGTTCCTGATTTTTGATATGTTACGTAGATGAAAACAGGCAGTCGCTGAAGTCTTCTTTATATGCGAGTTGAAGGTCATATCCTGGTCGAAGAGAACTCCCAGATTCCTGACGGTGCTGCTGGGTACCAGAGCAATTCCATCCATAAAAACTGTATCACGTGACAGCTGGCTTCGAAGGCGCTCTGGGCCTATCAAGATAACTTCCATTTTTTTCTGAGTTTAGCATCAGGAAATTGCTGGTCATCCAAGTTTTGATTTCTCCAAGACATTCTTGAAGTCTAACAAGCTGCTCCGTCTCTTCTGGCTTGATCGACAGATACAGTTGAGTATCGTCTGCATAACAATGGAAGTTTATGCGGTGTTTCCTGATAAGATCGCCCAAAGGAAGCATATAGAGGGTAAATAAAATCGGTCCAAGTACAGAACCTTGTGGGACTCCGTGACCGACATTGGTGGTCTCTGAGGATTCACCGTTTACAAGCACAAACTGGGATCGATCCGATAAGTAGGATTTAAACCAGCTGAGAGCAGTTCCTTTGATACCAATTAAATGTTCTAGTCTCTGCAACAGGATACAATGGTCTATGGTATCAAATGCGGCACTGAGGTCCAGCAAGACAAGAAAAAAGATGAGTCCTTGGTCCGATGCAAGTAGAAGATCATTCGCAATTTTCACCAGTGCTGTTTCTGTACTATGATGCGCTCGAAATCCTGACTGGAAATCCTCGAACACAGCAAATGTCGGCCGAAACCCCTCCCTATGTTTTTTAATGGTCTGGCCCACTGGAGATCAAAGTGGGCAGTATCTGACCCAAACCTAAAATGAGTTTGACACCCCTGCCCTACTCGAATAGGCGGAGAAGGGTCAGATATTGACATGCAGGTCAAATAATCAATGACCAGCTCTGTTTCTTCCTCTTTTCCTCTGGAAGTGGGTTTGTTGTGATTATTTCTGTGATTCTGGTTCTCTTGTCTTCTCTCCACCTGAGTGAGTTTTTTCTCTTGCTCTTTGTTTGGGTGGTTATTTAGCCGTCTCTTAAGACTTATAGGAATCCCCAGTTCAATGTAGCATCATCCTTTTACCAATCTAAACATAATAATAAAACTCTAAGGCTAAATGTTGCTTTGAAAGAGGGTAGAAAATGTTATTATTATTTTGGGGGGCAGTTTATACAAAATCGGGGGCATATTTTGAAACTAACATTGAAATAACATTGAACTTTTGCTAAAAATAATAAAGTACTTATTTGGGCTTCCTGTATATGCAATTGTCAACTGCACCAGTCTCAACTAATTGTATTTTACCCAAATAGAGGTCTG
Source organism: Gasterosteus nipponicus (assembly GCA_014132575.2). Taxonomy (NCBI): domain Eukaryota; kingdom Metazoa; phylum Chordata; class Actinopteri; order Perciformes; family Gasterosteidae; genus Gasterosteus; species Gasterosteus nipponicus. The sequence goes on from BMAF01000001.1 coordinate 1,565,334, forward strand.
ATCAAGAAGCTCCTTTTAATTTATTTATCTTGAGAACGTTCGATTCTTCCCGCACACGCAACATCTGTCAAAGCGAGAATTAAAAACAGTCTATGGCAACTTGACTGGGTCATAAAGGCTACGATGCTTTTGACAAGTTAACTAAATTGTAATTATTCTTTAGAGGAAATTATGATGGCATTTTGTCCTTTGCCCTTATGTATTTCCGACGCCGCTTTGACATTAAGTGTAAGTGTAGCTCACAATCACACTGGCGCACTTTCAGGCCAACCTGCTGACTGGCCAGCCTAATGTCACCTGGCTTTCTGGCTGTCTGAGCAACTGATTAACTGGGGTTCCTGACATTACAGCAGGGAATCGATACCACTATACTCTGCAGAATTACAGATGGGCTTACTGCCGAATTGAGGACAATGTGTTGGACTAATGCTAAATATTTCCCAAAGTGTATTTGCGTGAATACCTGCACGTAAATCATGGGAATAAGAGTGTGTTTGTCTGTACATGCTCTAGTTTCTAGGCACTGAGTCTGAGCTGTACGCATCAGAGAAGCCAAGAAGTAGAGCACAGACTTAAATTAAAGTCACTCAGGAGGTCTTACATGCCAACTGACTGGCTTTCAATTGAGGTATTTAATTATTATAATGCATCTAAAAAGGTCCTCTACTGTACGACATATCGGGGGTCTTCAATGTTTTTCAGGCCAAGGTCCCCAAACTGATGGCGAGATGGAGGGACCCCCTATTCCATGGAGTTTGGTCCGCCATCTTTTATTTTTGAGCTTTGCGCTCTTTAGATGTGAGCATAAACGCGATATGATTGGCTTGAATTTATCTGTTTGCCACAATATGTTGAATTGAAGTGTATTAAAAGACAATAAATACAATACTGATTCATAAGACATTTTTTTAATAAAAAAATTAAAATTGCGACCCCTGCAGTACCTCTGCCCCGGACCCCCTGTTGAAGACCTCTGCTTTATACAGTAAAGGCCACCTTTTAATGAGTCCCTCTTGCAGCTGGCAGGGAAAAGGTTAATAATGTCAAACCCAGTAGGCTACTGCAGGACTGAAAGGATCAGTCTATTTTCAGCATTGCAGAAAAAGGCTGCAAAGGCTTCAACTTGATATGCATGATTACAAGGTTATTTTCTGAAAAGGTGTTTTGTCTTAAGTCTCCTTAAGAAATACTGTTGTTAATGAGCCATCTTCTGCAGGATAGAGATACGTGAGCGCCTTGTCAGGTGGTTTTTAGGCTGATTCCCAGGAACCAAAAGCAGTTCTTGGCATTCCAACATTTTTGAGGAAAGGGGGAAGCTCTGTATATACATTCTGTGGATGACTGTGAAAGTAGATTGTAGTCATTGCTGGGACTATAGCCCAACACTAATCACAGGTATTAGATTTATAATGAACATCAAAAGTCTTGAATCCAAGTCAAAAATATTGGGTCAGAAGGGATAATAACCTAATAAATATTAGCTCATTTTGAAATGTAACACAGTGGGGAGAACAAGTATTTGATACACTGCCGATTTTCCCACTTACAAAGCATGTAGGAGTCTAATTTTTGTCATACGTACTCAACTGTGAGTGACGGAATCTAAAACAATCCAGAAAATCACATTGTATGATTTAAAAAAAAAAAGATTTTTGCGTGACATAAGTATTTGATCAACTACCAACAAGTAAGAATTCAGGCTCTCACAAACCTGATAGTTTGTCTTTAGGAACCCCTCCTGTTCTCCACTCATTACTTAACTGCACCTGTATAAAAGACACCTGTCCACACATTTCAATCAAACAGACTCCAACCTCTCCACAATGGCCAGAGAGCTGTGTAAGGACATCAGGGATACAAATTGTAGACCTGCACAGGGCTGGGATGGGCTACAGGACAATAGACAAGCAGCTTGGTGAGAAGGCAACAATTAGCAAAAAACTGTTTGAAATGAGTGCAAATCAGACTTATCGTATATTCATGAAGTGGAAACAAGGTTTTTTTTTTCGTATTGTTTTTTTACTGCTGAAACTTCAGTTAACGTCATTTGGAGTTCATCTTGTGATGTAGATCTGTAATCTAAGGAACTCTTAATACTCACCTAGTCGTTCATTTTTTGAGACACACAGTCACAGCAATGTTTATGGCAAAATTATTTTATTTTCCAGTTTGCTTAACTTTATTTAAAAGAAAAATGCCCCAAGTCATAGTTTGGCCAATTTAAATCTCATCCTTCCAAGGCATGTTCACCCTGTTACTACATTACATTACAGGTCATTTTAGCTGACGCTTTTATCCAAAGCGACTTACATTGCATTTTTAACTCATGGCTATTTACATTTTTGCCCAGGGAGCAATTAGGGGTCAGGTGTCTTGCTCAGGGACACTTCAACATGGGACATGGAGCAGCTGGGGCTCGAACTGCAAACCTTGTGGTTCCCTGCGCACCCTCGCTACCCCTGCGCCACGCCGACCCCGTACTAGGTTTCTTTCCTAGTTTCCTCGATGTTGTGAATGCCTTCACCCGCTGTCTGCCTCTCACTGATTATGTTCCACCCTGCCAAGTCGCATCTGCCAGTCTTCACTGTCCCTTCCTAAACTAGCCCTAGCTGACCTTTCATTTCTTTCTCGCCAGTTTGAAAACCATCATTAATATCTTCCTAATAAATCTGGTTTAGCTCCGCCCCCAATGCTATCGCTGCACCAGATTTTTTTTCAAAATCAATATCTTCCTTCCAGCCACCATATATCTGTATCTAACTTTGCAGAGAATATTGATATCATGTCATTTTCCTCTCTCTGATCTATTGGGTCTATGCCCCCCCCCCCCGATCCATCCAAATCGTGTTGATGTGTTATTGTTTTGAGAAGATATGGGGTAATGAATTTTGCAAGGGGTGTGGTTAATCTGGCAAGACACACAATTTAAGAATGAATTGGCCTGCCCTCACAAATATTGTAAAGTACAGTGCATCCGGAAAGTATTCACAGCGCTTCCTTTTTCCACATTGTTATGTTACAGCCTTTTTCCAAAATGGATTAAATTCGTTATTTTCCTCAACATTCTACACACAGCAACCCATAATGACAACGTGAAAACAGTTTTTGCAAATTTTCGCAAATCTGTTAAACATAACATGTACATAAGTATTCACAGCCTTTGCTCAATACTTTGTTGAAGCACCTTTGGCAGCAATTACAGCCTCAAGTCTTCTTGGGTGTGATTCCACAAGCGTGGCACACCTGTTTCTGGGCAGTTTCTTCCATTCTTCTTTGCAGAACCTCTCAAGTTCCATCAGGTTGGATGGGGAGCGTCGTTTCACAGCCATTTTCAGATCTCTCCAGAGATGTTCAATGGGGTTCAAGTCCGGGCTCTGGCTGGGCCACTCGAGGACATTCACAGAGTCCCGAAGCCACTCCTTTGTTATCTTGGCTGTGTGCTTCGGGTGGTTGTCCTGTTGGAAGATGAACCGTCGCCCCAGTCTGAGGTCCAGAGCGCTTTGGAGCATGTTTTCATCGAGGATGTCTCTGCACATTGCTGCATTCATCTTTCCCTTAATCCTGACTAGTCTCCCAGTTCCTCCCGCTGAAGAACATCCCCACAGCATGATGCTGCCACCACCATGCTTCACTGTAGGGATTACATTACATTACATGTCATTTAGCTGACGCTTTTATCCAAAGCGACGTACAGTAAGTGCATTCAACCATAGGGTACAAACTCAGGAGAACAAGAAACAAGAAAGTGCAATTTCCTCAAATAAGCCAATTTACAATTTGCTATAGATGAGTGACGTTACAAGTACAATTTAAGTGCTACAATTTGTTAGTCTTTAGTCGAGGTAGAGTCTGAAGAGGTGTGTCTTTAGTTTGCGGCGGAAGATGTGGAGGCTCTCTGCGGTCCTGATGTCTTCAGAGAGCCTCGTTCCACCATTTCGAGGCGCAAGGACAGAAGAGTCGAGATCTAGTCGAGTGTTTTGCTCTCAGTGAGGGAGGGACGAGTAGTTTTGCAGATGCAGAGCGGAGAGTGCGGGTTGGGATGTAGGGTTTGACCATGTCCTGGATGTAGCTGGACCCGATCCATTCACAGCATGCGTACGTGAGCACCAATGTTTTGAACTGGATGCGGGCGGCCACCGGTAGCCAGTGAAGAGCGGAGTGGAGTAGTGTGGGAGAATTTTGGAAGGTTGAAGACCAGTCGAGCTGCTGCATTCTGAATGAGCTGCAGAGGTCGAATGGCGGTGGCAGGGAGACCAGCCAGGAGGGGAGTTGCAGTAGTCCAGGCGGAGATGACAAGAGCCTGAATCAGTACCTGCGCTGCCTTCTAGGTGAGAAGGGGACGTATTCTCCTGATGTTGTAGAGCGTGTATCTACAGGATCGCGTTGTCGCGGCAATGTTGGGAGTCAGGGAGAGTTGGCTGTCGAGTGTGACGCCGAGGTTCTTAGCGGTCGAGGTGGGCGTTAGTACGGAGTTCCCAAAGTTGACTGTCAGGTCCTGGGTAAGCGAATCTTTTCCGGGAAAGAGAAGTAGTTCAGTCTTGTCGGGTTGATTTTTCAGATGGTGGGCGGACATCCACTGAGAGATGTCAGTTAGACAGGCAGAGATCCGAGCCGCCACCTGGGTGTCCGAGTGAGGGAAGGAGAGAATTAGTTGGGTGTCATCAGCATAGCTGTGGTAAGAGAAGCCATGCGAGCGAATGACAGCGCCAAGAGAGTTTGTGTAAAGCGAAAACAGGAGGGGACCCAGCACGGAACCCTGAGGAACTCCAGTAGTAAGAGGACAAGGTTCCGACACAGATCCTCGCCAGGTTACCCGGTAGGTGCGGCCATCGAGGTAGGACGAGAGAAGAGAGAGCAGAGCCTGTGACACCAAGTTCTGAAGGGAGGAAATAAGGATCTGGTGGTTGACCGTGTCAAATGCAGCAGAGAGGTCCAGAAGGATGAGGACAGAGGAGGAGAGGCGGCTCTAGCAGTGTGGAGTTGCTCAGAGACAGCAAGGAGAGCAGTCTCTGTAGAGTGGCCTGCCTTGAAACCTGACTGGTGGGGGTCAAGGAGGTTGTTACAGTGGAGATAAGAGGAGAGTTGATTAAAGATGGCACGTTCAAGGGTTTTGGACAAAAAGGGAAGAAGAGAGACCGGTCTGTAGTTGTTTTCTTCAGAAGGGTTGAGGGTGGGTTTCTTCAGGAGAGGGTTGACTCTTGCCTCCTTCAGAGAATTGGGAAACAGCCAGATATCAGAGCGTTGTTGATGAGACAGGTGAGGAACGGAAGAAGGTCGGGTGCAATAGATTGTAGAAGATGTGATGGAATGGGGTCAAGAGGGCAGGTGGTCGGACGGGCAGAGGTTACTAGGGTAAGAATTTGGTTGGGAGAGAGGGCGGTGAAAGAGGAAAGTGAGGGCGAAAGAGGCGAGGTCGGTGGGACGCGAGAAGTAGGAGGTGGGTTTGAGAAGGAGGAGCGTATGTCAGCTATTTTCTTGGTGAAGTAGTTGACAAAGTCTCCTGGAAGAAGGGTGGAGGGGGGAGGAGGGTGGGGGTTCGAGGAGATTGGAGAGAAGATCGAGAAGAGTTTTTGGGGTTAGAGAATGAGGATTCGATTTTTAGATTGGTGAAAGAGCTTTTGGCAGCAGAGATAGAAGCAGAAAACGAGGAGAGGAGAGATTGAAATTCGAGCAGGTCCTCAGGTCGTTTATATTTACGCCATTTCCTTTCCGACGCTCGCATGGTAAGTGGAGTTACAGAGAGGTTAGTGGTAGAGCAGTTTCTAGTAAAGATGTGGATGGTATTGGCCAGGTGATGAGCAGTGCCTGGTTTCCTCCAGACATGACGCTTGGCATTCAGGCCAAAGACTTCAATCTTTGTTTCATCAGACCAGAAAATTTGGTTTCTCATGGCCTGAGAGTCCTTCAGGTGCTTTTTTGCAAACTCCAGGTGGGCTGTCCTGTGCTTTTTACTGAGGAGTGGCTTCCGTCTGGCCTCTCTACCAAACAGGCCTGATTTGTGGAGTGCTACAGAGATGGTTCTCCTCTCTTCATAGAACAACGCTGGAGTTCTGTCAGAGTGACCATCGGGTTCCTGGTCACCTCCCTGACTAAGGCCCTTCTCCCCCGATTGCTCAGTCTGGCTGGGCGGGGAAGAGTCTAGGAAGAGTCCTGGTGGTTCCAAACTTCTTCCATTTCCAGATGATGGAGGCCACTGTGCTCATTGGGACTTTCAATGCTGCAGAAATCTTTCTGTACCCTTCGCCAGATCTGTGACTCGATACAGTTCTGTCTCAGAGGTCTACAGCTAATTCCTTGGACTTCATGGCTTGGTTTATGCTCTGATATGCACTGTCATACTGTGATACCTTTATATAGACAGCTGTGTGCCTTTCTCAAGCACGTCCAATCAACTGAATTTAGCACAGGTGGACTCAAGTTGTAGAAACATCTCGAGGATGATCAGTGGGAACAGGATGCACCTGAGCTACATTTTGAGTGTCATGGCAAAGGCTGTGAATACTTATGAACATGTTATGTTTTCGTTGTTTTATTTTTAACAGATTTGCAAAAAACATTTTTCGCTTTGTCGTTATGGGTTGTTGTGTGTAGATTGTTGAGGAAAATAATGAATTTAATCCATTTTGGAATAAGGCTGTAACATAACAAAATGTGGAAAAAGTGAACTCCGAGTTGACTTACTCTGAGATGGGAAACTCTGAGTATCCGGTTCCAGAACAGCTGATCTGCGTCAGTTAAATCAACTCTGAGTATGTTCACCTTGAGTTAAGCGCGTGCATGACGATTATAAAAAGCCATCATCAATGGAGCCCCGATAGCACGAGTCACCACGACAATAGAAAATAAACGAGCAACACTTAGACACATTTTTATTTTATACCTATCGAAATCATTTAAAATGTGACGCTGTAGCCTACACCAACACTCATTAAAATACTAATTAAAAAACAAAGAAACATTGAGTTCACACTTTTATTTATCAAATGAGTTGGAAAACGAATAGAAAACATAGTCAAGACATTGAAAAGATTAGAAATGATTCTTATATGAAATATTAATTTTGTTCTTCAAACTTTGCTTTCGTCAAAGAATGCTCCATTTGCAACAATTACAGCATTGAAGACCTTTGGCATTCTAGCTGTTCATTTGTTGAGGTAATCTGTGGAAATGTAGACAATTAGCAAACACAATGTACCATTAGAAGACTGGAGTGATTGTTGCTGGAAATGGGCCTCGATACACCGATGTAGATATTTCATTAAAAAACAGATGTTTCCACCTAGAATAGTCATTTACCACATCAACAATGTATAGAGTGTATTTCTGATTCATTTAATGTTATCTTCATTGAAAAATAAGGACATTTCTAAGTGACCCCCAAACTTTTGAACCGTAGTGTGTGTGTATATATATATACTCAGCTCTTGCCTCAGATGGTAGTTAAAAGTATTCAGAAACAGTATCTTTTCCTGCATCACAGGATGATGATGATGATGATGAGGAGGAGGAAACGCTGTCTGCTGCCACAGGGAGAGATCCGGAGGGGCATACTGAAGTGTGTCTTAATATGATCTACTGGCAGTGCTCTGCCCATTCACATTCTAGAGTGGAATTTGGAGTTTGACATGTAGACTGAAGTGATGAGCATAGATAATGGCTAACTGGACTCGATGGCCGTGTAGAAGTGGACCATCATCGTCTTTGGCAGGTTGAGTTTCTTCAGCTGCCTCAGGAAGAACAACCTCTGCTGAGCCTTCTTGGTGATGGAGCTGATGTTCAGCTCCCACTTGAGGTCCTGGGTGATGATGGAGCCCAGGAAACGGAAGGAATCCACAATAGTGACGGGGGAGTCACACAGGGTGATGGGGGAGGGTGGGGCTCTGTTCCGCCGGAAATCCACAACCATCTCCACTGTCTTTAGAGCGTTGAGCTCCAGGTTGTTCTGACTGCACCAGATGGTCAGACTCCCACCTGTAGGCGGACTCGTCCCCACCAGAGATCAGTCCAATGAGGGTGGTGTCATCCGCAAACTTCAGGAGCTTGACGGACTGGTGACTGATTTAGTTTCCTTTCTAAATCTAATCTGAAATTGACCAGAAGTAGTCTCGTGAAAAAGTTTGAAGGAAATTGGCTCATTTATGGTATTTTGAGAGGCTTTAATTTTGGAATAGTACATCAGATTGTCCTGGTTATCACCGAGTGACACCTTGGGGATGTGCACTATCAGCGTGAATTGGAATTCGTATGGAACTATTGCTAGATACCATTCTCCTCGCTAATTTATCAGATCACTCTCAAATGTTGTCATACTTAAGATGTTTGCAAAGCCACATTCTTATGGTGGACAACGACTGACTCTTGGGACGCTTTGTCTGGCGGCCGCGGGAGATCTTGGCTGCGTTTCTAGCCGTCCGAGTAGCGAGGACCCGTCCAACGCTGCTTACATCTTATAATATGATAATCTCCATTGTGCTAAACCCTTCAACATATACTCTATATGTAAAAAGCCATATCAAAATCTACAGAACACCCTTCTGAAGTTTAAAGCCCATGACGATCAATTTTACGCTGTCTGCCAAAGATCGCTTATTTGGTCTTTGACGCAGACAACCTAAACCCCAAATGAATTTGCAACACAGAACTTTATTGGAGTAAATACAAAACTGACTCACGCCTATACAAACGTCGTACTAAAACACACATCACTAGATCGAACTATACACAACTCCCATAGCTGTAGTACACATTTCACACCTTATACTATAGCCTACTTGTTGTTAAATAAATACACCAAATGGAACGTGTGGCGGCCGGTGTTGAATGTGTGGCACATTCCGCCACAAATTAGTCTATGTGTGGGAAACACTGCAGTCCAAGACAGGCAGGGCCGGCAACGGGGAAATCAGTCCAAAAGAAAGTGTTGGAAGGTGCAGAGACGATCTAGAAGCGAGCGAGCGAGCGAGTGACTGGGGTTGAAATAACGAAGGGAGTGAGAAGGGTAGACAGGTGAGCGTGATTCGGCTGAAGGTGGATGTGACCAGCAGGTGCACAGAATGAACTGATTGGGTGGAGTGAGAGGTGGGAATGACCGGGTAGAAGTGACAGAGCTGTGACAGATTAGCCCCACTTTTCCTAAGTCTGTCCTCGGTTGTACTCCGAATTTAGCAGTGAGCAACGGCATGAAAGACAAATAAGACAGCAAATAGGAGACAGACCCCTAGTAGAGAGGGGGAGGGTCTTCCAAATATCTATGCCCTCCTACCATAAGGCCGAGCTGGGCATTACTGTTTGCTAAGGTGGTCTGATTGAAGGACATTTTTCTATGAATGCATAGCCGTCCTGAGCGTAGCTTCTTACAGGTAGGTGCAGATGGTGCCTGTGCAGCTTGATTAACTTGGATTCCTTTGGTAAATCCTCTTTGACTGCTGTCTACATAGCGGAGACGATACACTACAGATTTGCACCATCTGAATGTGATTAAGGTTTTTTTCAAAGTGGATGAGGCTTTTGGTATTGCAGCCCCACGCTTTGATGGTGATAGTTTGTATGCCGATATCTTTATTAAAGTGATTAATCACCTTCATGCACCGCATGCATCGTACACCAATAACACCCACATCACAAACGGTATCGTAGATGACGAATATGCAAAAGAAATACAAATGTATAACAAATATCATTTTTTCAATATTTTAGAGACACGGCATCTTTTCTGATGATCCAGTCTGGGTTTGATATATTGCTATTGTGTGAAGTACATAAATATATGGATCCGACACAACACACAGGACCAGTACTTGTTGCATACTGAGTGAAATAATCTTTTGTTTGCGTTGTAAAATCAATCAGTACATTGATTATCTAAAAGTTGCATTTTACCCTTAAAATACGAACTGAGCATATATAGTTATATATATATATATATAATAAGGATAAATATATTGGAGACGAAAAAGAAGGCCTAAATTACATCCGTTTCACAATTTCTGATACGTGTTTCTGAAAGAATGCCTCTCTCTGCTCTGTTGGCTTCTATTTATACCCACAAAGGTCCCACCTGTGGGGGTTTTATACTGCGTACATCCCGATGATTGAGTCGACCATCAAGCAATCTCGTCTGGAAAGCGATGTGTATTGTGACTTCATGTCAGACTCCTGTCAAGGCCAGAGAGAGATACTGGCAGCTGTGTGCAGTGTTGCAAAAGGTTCCGTGTTGAATTGCAAATAAAATATATTTCAGAGTTTTTTGTGGAACTTGTGTGTACCACATGCCCACAGTGGTGGTCTTTGAGGTACATTCTTGCTGTATACATATATACAGTCAAAGGTTTGGACACATTTTCTCATTTATTTAAATGAGAAAGTGTGGCAAAATGTTTGATTGGTACTGTACAGGATATACTAGGGCAAGTGTTAAACCTTGTAGCCACGATTCGTCTTATTGTTATGAGCAAAATTCGACATTGAATTCAAGTTCACCTTTCAAAACCATTTGGTTTGCAAACACTCTATATTCCTATAGAAAAACAAGTTACCTTGTCTAGGTGACTATTGGAAACTTCTGAGTGGTCAGCGAGAGACTGAGAAGGTAAGCTTTCCCTGCGCATGTGCTCTCTTTCATCAGTCCAGGATCCGGTGGCTACGTTTTGTTTGTTGTTGAAAACCGACATAACGTGCTTCTATATGTGTTCAACAGGTAACGGATCTGAGGGAACAAACACTGAATGGAGTGTCATTCTTTATCTATCTTATCCATTATTCTTCTGTGAATCTCACCCACCTACTCTCTCTGTCTCTTTCCTTTTAGGGTGGCTCCATCCAGAACATGGAGTCTCTATGTTGTCTGGAGCTGATCGAGACCGGACAGTCAGAGTTCAGTTTTCAACTGGTCATTCAGGACTGCACCGATCAGAAATGGACCATCACCAACATCCTGACTGTCCTGCCACAGTGAACCATCTGCCACCATTCAGCTACTGGAGCCCCTTTGTTGTGATGGACTAATCTACAGTAGTAAGCAAGGAACTGCCCTGCTGATCTAGATACATGACCAACCACCACAGAGACAGACATGGAACATGTTGACCTAAAAGTACATGTAAAAGAGATTCTGCAAGGGAAAAGCTGTTTGTGCTTGAACCTTTCTACTAGTGAGTTGAGAGAAGAGACGCTCACAGATGGACCCAGGATCTTAACTACAGAAATACAGCAACCCTTTAAGACTGGGCCTGCTCTGCCTCATCGCACCGTCACTGTAACAAAGAGTGCGCATCATGTTTCAATATGTTAGGGTGCAAGGGGAGAGATACCAGGAGACGGATTTAGAGTTATAAGCGTTATACACTACCGGGCTCGAGTGTAGGCCAGGAGCTTTACATGTACTCAGCATTGCCAAAGGTTGACAAAGTTCATAGAGACGAATCAGTGACTGATTTTAGTGTTGTCGGCACATTCCCACAGGGACGTAGTGCATCTTGTCAGGCGCGATGGAAAAAGGACGATGATGAAATTCATGGACAGAGTTTGTATTTTATTGTAGTTTATTTAAACATACTATGTGTTAATGTTAAGTTCGCTAATATATTGACCTAATATGAACTATGTTCATTAAAGGAGACATATCATGCTCATTTTAAGACCCATACTTGTATTTTGGGTTTCCACCTTAACATGTTCAAAGCGTTGATGTTAAAAAAGCATATCATTTGTCTCGTATTGTCTGTGTGAGTGTACCTGTATTCACTTCCTGTTTGAACCTTTCCGTTTTAGCGCCTGTCTCTTTAAGCCTCCTCCAACGCAACAGTGTTAGTGCAAGTCCACCGTTATATTGGCACAGTCAGTTTCAAAATGATTTGCGCAAACAGCTTTTTTCCCAATTCTTGCCAGGACATGGTCTTCATATATGAAATGAACCCATTTGGTTCTTGTCCCTTCTCAGCCTGGGACGACATGTAGACAATTGTGTGGAACTGTGCAGTTCTTCGGCGTGTTGGGGGTGGTGTGGTGGGGTCCATGAAAGGGAGACTCCTGCTTGATCTGATGATGTCACCAAACCACAAAACCTCCAAACAGGTTGTTTTAATTAGTATTAATTCATTCCAGGAATCCAGGAATTCTTCTCCAGCGTTGGGGGTTTGTAGACCTGCCAGACCGCCACATTAACGTGTGGAACACCTATCAAAGTGGAATTTCCATGTGCCCCCTTTATCAGTAGACAATCACACAGCCCGAGTCTCAGTCTTATTTATCTTCTAACAAAGACCTCCTTTTGACTCAGGACCCAGATGTACAGCACTGTACAAGGACTTGCTTCATGCTGCTGCCTTATTGGACAGGTTGTCATTGCAACGGAAAAATGGTTGCAAGGGACTCAATTTACTTATCTGGTTCAAATTTATTATACCTAATCCTAGATACTGCTTCTGTAACTAGTTAACACATGTCAAAGCTATTTGCTAAATAATTATATTATAACATTATTTTTGTCCTTGCCCGCATCCTGAACATGATGCAGAGAGCTCACCTCGCTTCGTTTCAGTTATGTGGGTATATCGACCATTAACTGGAAATATTGGATAATCTGGATTACTTAATTACACAGCAGGCTAGTCAGCAATCTTTGGAAGAAACCGTTATCTACGGCCAATGAGGCTCATTAACAAAGTGACCTGTCACAGTTCAGCTTCACACCCTCCTCACTCTACTTCACCTGTACACCCTCCTACCTCTGAACATTAATCAACGCTCTCTATAGACTCCTGCCCCCTAGACACACATTGATTGTTCTGAGGTTTTTCCACGCCAGACTCTCCAGCCCTCTCCACCGGACTGATCTCCTGTTCCCGACCCCGCCTGACTCAGCTTTCTGATCCCGACCATGTTTAACTCTGCCTGCGGTTTCTGGAAAGATTGTAATAAAAGCCAAAGATCCCTGGAACCTGGTGTGTTGGATTTGGGTCATTGGACAACCAGTTACAGGACCCCTATGTCATGGGGTGTGGTGGCGGACACGGACCAGAAAGTGCGGGGAGCAAGCGTTTGTTTTCGGGGGACTGGTGGGTGGTGGTCTGGGGAGGCGTATCCGAGGAGGGACGCACAGACCTCTGCAGGCTAGAGAGCCGCAGACTGACTGCCATTAGGCATCGGGAGGAAATCATTGAACCCATCGTCAGACCCTTCGCTGGTGCAGTCGGTCCTGGGTTCCTGCTGATGCACGACAATGCCCTCATCAGGAACCAGGGACATTTATTACCCAAATATGTTATACACACAAGGAATTCGACTTGGTGGTTGGTGCAACAACCACAGACAATGGAAACCAAGACAGATAAGACAACATCAAAATAAAAGTTAAAAAATACAGTGCACCAGCGAACAGAAAGTGACATGTGAAAGTGACAAGTGTGTGTGTGTGCAAGTAGAGTATGAAAGAGTGACCGGTGGGATGTCAGAGTCAGTCAGTGGGGGACCGGCTCTGTTGATGAGCCCGACTGCCGACGGGAAGAAACCGTTTGTGTGGCGGGAGGTCTTAGTCCTGATGGACCTCAGCCTCCTGCCAGATGGAAGGGGCACAAACAGTTTTTGTCCAGGGTGAGAGGATGCATGCAGCAGCTGGGGGATGAAGGAATTAACATCATTGCTTGGCCCTCACGATCGCCTGACCTAAACCCGATAGAACGGCAATTTTGGCAAAATAGTCCAGCCTTCCACATTGCTTTCCAGGATTTCTGTCTATAAAATGAAGCCCTCTGTAGGATGGAACTTTTATTTCCATCCAAAAATGTAGCATCTTTTTGTTCCTAAGACATTAAACTGTCAATATCGCTATAGATATCCAAAACATTTTTTTTCACATTGAGATTTGATGTGTTTTCAAAGTGGTCCCTTTAGTTTTTTTGAGCATATTGTATTTGCAAATATTCTAAATAGATCTTGCTGAGCGGCCTCGAAGGTGCTGTTAGTTTTACAACTATCTGGCGAAGAGAGGATGAGAAACCAGGGCAGGACGCTGAGGAGTGATGAACAGCTGGAAGGCAGCTGGGTAGACCAGGAAGGTGTGGAGGATGAAGTGTATTCAGGGAACGCACACACACTAACAGACAGCTACAGAACACACAGACGTGGCCAACGTTCATGTGTACGTGGAGCCAGAACATGCCAAACTGTCCCTTTGGGATGAAAGGGGTCCCATTCTGGATCACTGGACCTTATTTTGATACGCCGATCCTGGTAAACATATTTCACCGCTTACATACAAACCTTCTGCTTGAAATGACCATGGGCAGGTACACCCTTTCTCTTTTTCAATGATAAATAACATTTCAGCTACACTTTGGGTTTCACCTATGAAATGCCCTGGTTTCACTAGATACATTGTCTAATTGGTGAAGGAGGATCTCTGGAAGATGGAACAATGAATGATACACAACAGATACTACAGAGCTTAGTAATGACTTTGCCTTCACGTACTGCACTGGGCAGTTTTAGCCCGGCCCAAGAATCCCCCTCATAACAAGTGTCTTCACCAAAATCTGAATCACAGCTCTATGGAGAATGAATGAAAAGCCTCTCTGACCTCAATTCATGGGCCTTATTAAATGTTTTTAGAGAGCACGGAGAAGGTTTTTACTATCTTGTATGCAACAACAAAAAAAACATCTACGATCAGAACATCAGAACGTGATGAATAAATGGATAATAGTGAATCGTAAATAGAAAGAATAGAGTATATTATATAACACTGTTCTCACTGCTATATCGTTAAATGATCTTCATAATTACTGTCCAATTATAGCTATGAATTCATCCTTAACAAACCTTTCACCCACAAACAAAACACTGACAATAGAAGAGGTGGTAGGAAATGCGCCATGCTGTTGCTAAGGTCCCATTCAGAAATACACACAAGCTTTCACAGCTTCAAAAATCCTTAAATCCACGATATCCTCTCGTATGACACACACAGGTCTCAAATTCGTTTCCATAGACACGTGTCAGATCTGGCTCTCGGATGAATCCTCCTTCATGCAGGTTCAACCTCTGACGGGCATCTCTCATAGGACGCAGCCCCCTTAAAGGGCGCCGGCCTGTGATCGCGTTCCACCCAACTCAAGGCTACAGGATGTGAAACAACCCTCATCCAGCTCATCAATGACCTCTGGCACCCTAAGACAAGACTAAAGCCCTTTAGTTCTGAGTGCAACATGAGGCCACTTTACCGCCGTAACATCTTGGGGAAAAATGATTATCACACAATGATGCATTTCTTTGCATGATACTAGTTGTTTTCCACAAAATGTAACTCATGAGCTTGTAAAAAGATTTGGACGTATGTATGTATGACCGTGTGAGAGAAAATGACTTATTTTTTAATAACTTATCTATAGAATATAATGATTATGTGCATACATTCTTCTGTTTAAAATGTTTCATTTCTTGCACAGGGATCAGGAACAAAAAACATTCACACACACACACACACACAGTTGGGATGTTTTTATGTTTTATGTATGAAGACATTTAGCTTTTGCTGACTTCACACTCGTGCACAATTCTGCTCACACGTTTTCTTTACAGCTGCAAAAAAAAAACTCAAAGTTACGCTGTGATAAATCTTTTAATTAGATCAAACTCTTTTCCAATCAATTCCCTAATTATTCAAAAGGCCCAGCCATAAATAATTAATGAATAATTAAAAACAAAAACAGGATTAACCTATTCATTATTAATTCTATCTATTATGTATTTCAAACTTTTTCCAAGTCCAGCTGACTGAGGTATAAAGCACAGTGGTGACTTGCTTGTCTTCTATTGGCTACTGTGTAGTGTCTTTTTACCAAGTCCGCTGTTGATCATCCGTTTCTTTGGGGCTCAGTATCTCAATTTTTGGGAACTCGTCAATACATGAAGTCATGAAAATGTCTAAGTTATTTTATTTAAACTGGATAAGTACCAACAGTAAAAAGGTGATGTAACACACAATGTATCCTGCGTGTCCGTCTCATTGTTTGTAAGGTTCCTCACCTACAAGGTTCTAGCTGGTCGTCTCATCTTAAGGAGCTTATAATACCATAAACGTTGGGTTATTTGTTGTTCCTAGAGTTAAAAAGTAGGATGGGAGCCGAGCCTTCAGTCATCAAGCTCCTCTTCCGTGGAAGCTTTCAGTCGCCTAACCTGACCGAAACGAGCTCACCTTTCATGCATCCGTCACAACAATAGGAGTTTGTGAGAATAAGATATGGTGCTGGAAGGTGTCAATACTGTTCCGAGCGAGGTGATGATCATTACACATGTGATACGTGTCAGAGCCCTGAGGCTACGTCGCTCACCGGGACCCTTAAGATGTTACCGACATGCCAACCTCACGATAGTCCGCTAGTATCCGTTTTGAAGCATGTGAAGGGAGAACGTGCAGTGCATCGTGTCAACCTTACATCTCAAATCATCTCATTTAACCTTTCTCCTTGCAGAGCTACATTTTATATTGGTTTCAAATATAAAGCGTTTTCCTGATTTGTGTTCGTCTCTGCAGAGCTTGGCGTTTGGTACCATGAAACATGGACGAAGCGGCACTCTGAGTACAGCTAACATGCGGATGTTTACCCTACACTGGCTCATGAACACACACAAGCAAACATGTCGTGATTCATGTCACCATTTCACAACAAGGCGATGAATCAGAAGTAGATACTGCATGACGGAGTTGGTACCAAGAGCCGTTTGTTCTTAAGTTCAGCGTGTATTTAAAAACACAACATCGGTTACCAACGTCACATGACTTATGCAATTTCATGAACTAAGATGTGATGTTATGTATCATAATATAACATTCATAGGGTAAGATATTCTGGTGAATTCTATTTGTGAGGATGTCACAATCGAGGGAATCCTGGAATTAGGAGGCAGGCAAGCGAGACTTGGTCCAGGTAAAAAATGTTTTCTTTATTTGTAAAAAAAAATAAGGAAGTTTCCTTTACAGGTCTGATTAAAACAGATAAACAAAACCAAAGTGAAGAAACCTAATCATCGCCTCATCTGACATCGGCCTTCAGCTACACATGTTCCACCATCTCCCCCCCCAACAGTCAATGTCCTCCACCTTTTATAGCGCCGTCAATCAATGTGCACAGGTGACACCCATTATGACAATCCACCCGATGATGTCACTGCTGACATCATCCCCTGCACACCTCTCTAGCCTCCAGCGCACCTGCAGAGCATGGCAAGCATTCAGCCCACATACCATCATGGGGACAAAGGTGAGTTGTCACCCACTTTGTCACACTATTACTTACATTTAAAAGTTCAGCTCACCGGCTTCCATTTTTGTCGTGACGCAATGCATGATGGGATATGCTAGGCCACGTGGGATAGATATGTCATTCAGACCAAGCCCAACCACGGTTACCTAGTTACCACCATCAACATCAGAGTTGACTGGGTTCCAGTGGAGAACTTGACCTCAATGGTCAAACGCTCCAAAGATTTACTGTGTAAATTAGTGTAGAAAACACTATTTTTAA